>JAPYZJ010001080.1:13452-44753 GCA_030522765.1 Ophioninae sp. B BG-2022a | reverse complement strand
TATTTAATCGGAAATTTTCCGCTGATTACGAATATGCCTGAAATTTTGCCGAAAGTGCAAAATTAGACTGGGAAAATGCGAAAAACCTTTCTAGAATATATTTTTCGACATTTTTCCCTAGAAATGGAGAGTTCAATGCGAACCAAATTGTGGATTTATCTTCAAAGTATAAAAATACATCGTCGTATGACATTAAACGTGTAAATATAATAATTATTTCGAGGCTAAGCCCGCTGAACGGGCGCGCCTGATTGGCTGGCTATAAAAATTAATAACAATTAAGGGGTTGATCCGGGAACCATATATCAATCGACTCAGAATTTCAAGCCCAACTACCCATCTCACGGATGACATTCTTACGTGGGACACCCTGTAGAGTAGGCCCGGTAGAGTTACGTGTACTTTATAGACTCGAATGCCGTACTATTTCTTCGAACATCTAGCACCGGGGAGTGAATTTCAATGCTTTAATATCGCGAAAACGACGTGTAAGGGGAATCGATCAAGATGTGGAACGTGAAGTAGAAAGAGAGAGAGAGAGAGGAAGAGGTAAAAGGGTTATCGGGAGAGATTCAGTTGGACTCTACAGAGTATGCGCGGTATCGAGGATTCCCGCGAATATTTCACGTCGGTTTGCACGTGTGTGGGAATTAGTGAAATACGATCGTTGGTCATCGCTTATACCTCGCAGTGACTTCTGTAGGGCCTTAACGTTTTATACTTTTCGAGTGGCCAAACTCGTTCGTTTTCTTCCTTTTTTTCGAAGAGGCCAATCGTTGTCTCGTGCCTCAAGGTTTCCCTTGGAATCGCAAAGTCGTTTCGAAACAGGAAGTTTCCAAACCGGAAGTTTCGAAACCCCCCTTACTTTGATTCTCCACCACTGGGATAATAAAAGCTAATAAAGATTTCTTCGCTTCTGACGTTGACTCCAAGAAAACCCAAACCCTCTTCGGGGTTGAAAATCGTCAACTTCGATCACTCGTCGACTCGAGTCTCAACTCAAGTCACAAGAGACACGAGTAAAGTTTCCACCCACAAGTGACAACTGGAATCTCACTATTCACTCCGACACTCCGTTCTCCAACACGAAACGAACCGATTCCTTGAGTAGCTGATTTGCGAACGGCGATTGTTTTCCCACTTTTAACCCCCGCTTAAGGGTGAGTTCCGGCTAACGGATTTCGCCCATTTTTTTTTCCTGGGGTCTCGAGGGTCGTCACTAAGGATGTGTGAAATAAAAAAAAGGTTTATGTCCGAATTTTTGGAGATACCATTTTTTTTCCACTTTTCACCCCCGCTTAAGGGTGGCTTTTATTTTCCGAAATTGCTCAAAATGATTTACATATCATTTATCACTACTTAGAAGCTGACCATGCATTGAATGATCCGAAATTATAATTTTTTATTATTTTTTTTTTTCGTTGCGTCGCAACGTTGCGAACTTCAGGTACCTGTTTATCGTCGTTTCCTCAGTTTCCACGATTTGGCTACATTTTTGAATGAATTTGAACGAATTTTGGTTCGTCTTCGTTTCAAACGATCGAGTATATACGATACAAATATATTTCAGGATTGCTGGAAACAAAGTGCTCGTGGACAACCTTATACTTCGACAAAACGTAGGGAACTCGGAGTGGGGGAATGGTGTCGGTGGCCTCCGGTGCTCGACGGTATCTAATGGGTTTCTTAACGTAGTGGGTGTCAGCGTTTCTACCGTCGTCGTGCTACTCCCATTAATATGCCTACAAGCTAACGTGTATCTAACCGCCGAGTCGCACAGAGACCGTGCAAGGAACCGGTTGGTGGGAAGGGACGAGGAGGGGCGGGGGAGGGGGGAGAAATAGGGCCAGTCTACGCCGGTGCGATCCGACGTGAAATACTACGAACCATTTCAATGTGACACTCCGTGTTTGTACGCGTGCATCATTTCTAACCGAACCACATCCAACTTGCTATCCAACTCGATTCGTCTAACCGTTGCATTTACATTTTCCGTTCGTGCGTAAAAAGATCGAAGAGTTACCATCCAAGATCCAGGAATGTGTAATTTTACAAAAACTCGAGTTTGCCCAATAGATAAAGCTTTTACAATGATTTTGTCCATTTTTTTGGTAGCGAATTTTCATTCTTTTTTTTTTAATTGTTTAAACAGATGTTTAAACAAATGAAAGTAAGTGCGTTTTAATCTTGAATTTACGTTAAATCGTTTATTGTTGTTGTTAATGAGGATATTGATAATTTATGAAGCTAATTGATCAATTGAATTGCAAAACGCGGTATAAATATAAATTTGTTGAAAACGAATGCTACGAGTCCCGGAGAGAGTGCAAATGTGCAAGTAGAATCCCGTACGGATCCTCGAAATAATACAAAACGAGAAAGGTCACGCCGACACCCTGGCAGCAGCCCGAGACCTTAGAATTGTCCCGGTTGCAAATCAACCAACCCGAATTTACATGAGATTTATGGGGAGGCAGTGTGGCCCTGCGGCGAGACTCGGCCAAGACAGAAAGGGCGAATCCATTAGCAGACGCGGCTCTTCTTGTTGGAGAATCGGAACTAGCTTGTCCGACGGTGGATAATATAGTTCCCTGTCGGTGAAGGCAACTCCGTTCAACCATCGCTGCTATCAGTGATGGTTGGAAGTTGGTGCGACGACCGGAGAGAAATTAACCTTCTCGAGTATTCGATCTATCTTTATCTTTTATTCCAATCGTAATTCGAGGAGAAGATTCAAAAGTCGGTTCGCATAGGAAGTTTAAGATCAAGAGGTGAGATAGGAAACTTCGATTGACCAGAAGTCTCGAAATTCCGAATTTGAATTTACCGAAACTCCAAATTTCGTAAACTTTTCAGTTTGTTTGGGTTTTTTTAAAATCAAGAGTTTAAAATCAAACTAACGAACCCAAACAAACTCAAACAAATTTTGTAAGCCTTCACGAAATTTGAAGTTTCGGACTATTAAAATTCGGAAATTTGTGCCACCTGGTCACCCGAAGTTCGAGTTTCCTACTCCACCCTAAAATCAACGATCGATGGTTTCTCAAATCATGAATATTCCTAGAAAGAAAACTACGTTGTAAATCCAAGCGAGTATTTTCTTATCTTTGAAACGACGCTTTATCGTCCTTATCTTAGCTCTAATGGAGTATATATATTCACCGTTACGATCAGGCATTGAAGAAAATCTAGCGAATGGAGAAAACCAAAGATATGGATAAAAACCGGGACGATTGCCAAGGAAGAATCGTAGGAATGAGTATCCTTTAAATTAGTTTGATTCACCTGCCGATGAGAAAACCCACCTGGAGGAAGGTCTTAACGAAGGGTAGTCCAAGCAAAATGATTATTCGTGAACGTTGAGCCATATTCGTCCGAACCTCGTGTTCTTTGTGTTGGTAAAATTGCCCCGGGGTTTCGCTCGCTCCTATGAGAATTCCTCATCATTGTTACCTACGCTAGAATCCATTATAACGCGCGCGCGTGCTATGGTCACTGAACGTTTGTACGAGGAAGAGAAGAGCATGTCTCGGAATTGGGAAACCAAGAGAGAAGAACGACCACCTCTTTGACGAGGGAACGAGACGAACGGAAACGCGCATGCGTAACTCCGGGCATTTACGTTGCACCTGATAAGCCTTAACGCCTTCGGGGCCCTTCTGTTGTTTCTCAACAGCGACGTATGCGAACGCTAAACTCAACTCTGTATTACTCCTTGCCCAACATTTTCAATGGACAGTCACGAAAGTTTAACCGTCGTTAGGACTATTCAACGTTTCGAGCCGAAACCCGATACCAACCCTCCAGTCGTATCCGATCCAACATCAACCCGATACAGAATCCGAGCTAACTTTCTGATCGATGTCCAAAACTCATGTGCCTCCGGCAATTACGACACTCCCAGGAGAAATCGATGCTTGTTACAACCCCGGGGGTCAATCCAATGACGCTGCGCCTTGCTATTGACCATCTTGATGATGGAACAATGCAACGCCCTGGAGATTACCTTGTTTGGGTTAGGACCCGAAAATCTTGGATGTAAAACGATCCCGACAAGTTTTCACTTTAATGACCACGGAAAGATACTTCGTTTCGTGACTGTTCGAATATTTCGTAAACTTCCGGTTGATTACTACCGATAATATGGAACCTCGGTGAAAACTGATCTTGCGATTAAGCAATATCGGAGAATCGTATATTTCAAACGAAAATATATTCTCGAGCACGTGTAAATTATATTTTTAATTACATCTCGATTGATCCGACTACGATGATGCTGACAAAGAGCGTAACTTGCGCACCGATAACACGAATCCCTGATTAAACATTCGGTGTCTAATGAAAAATTCACGATGAAGGAAGGGACCGTCTCTCGGTCGTTGAAAAAGATTCGCCGAATCGGCACTTCTTTTTCCCTAATGTACCGATTGCTCTGCAGCAGGTGTCGTTTTCTTCAGACGCTTGAATTCCATTTCGATAAATATCGTAAATTTCACTCGGTCGATCCCCGGCGAGGGAAATATATCGCGGAAAACAAAATTGAATCTTCGCCAAAAGAGGCTTCCCCGGAAGAAACAAGACCTGGAGTCATTCGCATGGAAATATTGAGGGAATAAAGAAGACAGAGTGAGAGAGAGGAGGAAAAACGAGAGGCCGCGGAAGCGGGTAACAAATCGGACAACCGGAGCGAAACGAGATTGAGCAATAAAAATATACCACCGGGCTATCTTGTGGGTAATGGTCGAAGGGAGAGAGAAAGAGAGAGATGATAAAAAAACCGAGAAAAAACGAGGAAAAAAAATCAAAGTTGCGACTAAGAACCCGAATAACGATCGTAACCGCAAAGACGAGACGAATATGGAAAAAGCTCATTTCAATAATCGACACGGTGAATAAAAATGCCGTTATTGAAATCCCAGGCTTGCTGGCCATCTTGAACGGAGCCGATAAGTCTTTCGTAATAATAAACCCGAGCTCGTGGCGAGAACGTTTTCCTCGATGAGTTCGAATCGGAGTATTTTTGAATTGTCAACAAAAATGGCGACAACCATCTTTAGGAACAGTTCCAACATTTAAATATCGACTTTTTCCATGTTTCGTCTTGTTCCATCGAGTCGTCATCATTCATGCTGTAACTTAGCTTAGTGACTTCGAGCTACTTTTTGCTGTGTTCATCGACTCCGAGCCAATATTGGCTTCCGATTGGTAACTGGACAAGTTTATGGCTCACCCAAGTCGATCGTGATTATCAGTGTTCTGGGGTTCTCGGCTGGAAGATCTACGAAGCTCGTCTTTTCCGTCGCTAGGATTGAACTCTCTTTTGTCCCACAAAGAATTCTCGTCCAGTCGAGTTCAATCTTTCAACGAACGTTGAGAACCCTCCGTGAAACTCCAGGTTTCGTTATCCTGTTATTACAATCCCGCAGATGTCATACCGTGCCTAGGTATTTCATTGATTCACTATTACAGATTCTTCCTCGGGGAAAATACATTCGCAGACGAATTTCCGTAGCTTTCGGTGGATGTTGAAGGAATTCACGACAAAATACCGCGACCTGGATTGCGCTATTTGAATATTTCAAATGATTGTCGTATTTCGGTTGGTTATTATCGATCATTGAATCAACGGGTTTCTGCCGGTTACATTTTGGAATTTTTATCAAAATGGCTAATATAGGAATCGCGAATGCCACGAAGAGCAACATCGATCCACCCACCCTACGAAATCTCTGAAACGATGGTAAAATTAGTTCATCCCATATTTGGATGCGTCTGCCCGACTTGATTGTAATTATACATCAGAATAGAATTCTAATTTTACTCGCCTATAATTTTTTCGCTTCTCCGTTGATTCATCAGCATTTATTGAGTTATCATCATTTATTAAATGTTAATTCACGTTAGAAAACGAACGTAACGAAAAACGAAAAATTGAAGCGGCCAACAGAGGGCGAAACGATACAAGGAACGTCGAATCGTTTTCTTCCGAGTTTCCAGAGGGAACCCGCATCCCTGCGCAACATGCGGGCCACGTACTTTTGGTGGTGCGCCGTTCCCAGTAGCTTCGCCTAGCAAACATCCCAACTCCGGTTCATACCAGTAGAATTGCTCTAGCTCTACCTTCGACGAACAAAAAACTCTCGGGGAGCTTGGTTCATTTGTTTACGGAAGAATGGACCGGAGAAAAGTAAAATGACTCGGCAGCAGACGGCCAATGCAACACTTCGTATCCCCAATACCTGATGAGGTTCAACATCAGCAGCAGCAGGCAAAAAAAACGTCATTTCGAAACCACGAAAAGGATCCTGTTGGGAAACACCAGCAGGTGTTATCCACCAGGCTAGCTCGGTTTATAGCGTAGCAAATTTGCACGTTCGAAAATAAGCTCTTTTGTGAAAACAATAAGCCAAGATTTTCAATCGGTGTAAAGGGTAAACGAAATTGGCAAACGGTTTTGTCATCAAGCGTGACAGCTGATGCCAAAAAAAAAGCAACTAAGACATTTTCAACATCTTCACCGGAAATGATATTCCTAACGTTTCAAAATTCGCCTCGTTGTTTCCATTCGAAACACTTTTCGAATATCCGAGAACCGACAAAAAATTGTCCACCAACGGGATCCTATAGTCAGAGAGATGGGGCGACGGATGACCTACGTTTTACATTTGCCTGTATTGAATAGTCGAGTGAACGTTGTCATTGCTTGAATAAAACATCTCGCTGCGAGATCTCCGCGATAGGGAATGCAATATTCATGCTCGTTTGTTATTATTGCCATTTTGGCTCGGGCTTCCATCTTTTCTATCAGGGTCGATGGTTGCACCGGAAATAAGGTAGGGAAAAGTGTTTTTCCATGGTTAACTGATGATAGGAAATTGATCAGTGAACCAGAAGTGCTAAACATCCGAGGCGTTACTGGACAAAGGGATGACAATCTTCTTCAAAAAAACGTTATTTAATCGATACGTCAAGAAAGAAGCTTTCGATTGGTCCATTTCGACAAATCGATTGGTAAGTCAGGAAATTTCCATCCTTTTGTACCCCGTCGATTCTTTTGTTTCTCGGGAATCCAACTCGTCGTATTCAACACTTTATTTTCAACTGTCATTCCACAGAGATTTCTAATACTCTCCTCTAGTCTTCTCTAGAGGTAAACCAAGTTTGTCCGGTTTACGTACAATTCACCATTGAAGGTTTTCATTCCCAGGAAGCCCTCGTTTTACATTGGTGAAAATTGAATCGACCGGTGCGTTTTTGTTTGGGTCGTATTGAATAGATGAATGAACGAGGTAGAGATGATTCGACTCGCTGCGTCCCAGGAAGAGAATGCACCAAGGCTGACCATCCGTTGTTCAGGGCGCTCTTCCATCTCTCGTAGCGATCGAAATGGGAGAAGGGAAGAGAAGGGGGCCGCTTGGTTGGTGAGAATGGACGTTGCAGATGTTCGAGGCACGCGCAGTTTCTCCAGGTATAGATATTGCGAGCCCAGAATCTGACGTTTGAGCCTGGGCCAATGGAGGCTCTCTCGGCGTATTCGAGTACACGGGTGGTAGGTACACGGGCTCAACCGCTATCACAGATCCGATAAGATACGAGGCGTCTCCGGAATTTAATTATTGACCCGGTAGAGCACATCCAGAGGGTTTCCTCGTTGGGCCCTTCCGGTAGCCTCTTACTCGTAAACCCAACATCGTGCCAACTCTGTCTCGCAATCGAGCGATCACTTTTGGTATTCACCATGAACGTTTTACAAATTGGCTTCGGTGTTGAGCAGCTCTCTGAGAAAACGCAGATTCTCTCGAAACAAAAAAAAAAAAATGATGACGTATACGATTCTCCAGGGCGTTGTCAAGAGTTCTTTTCTGTCCTATGCATTTAGCTAGCTCCCTTCGGAGAATAGCTTTTTTCATCGCTCGGGAAATAAAATGAACTTTGCAGCTTGTTACCTCATGAAGGAAAATGGTATCCGTTATTTATCGCGGTGGAGGTGCGTTTCCCTCATAGACCGGCTTAATACCCACGACAGGCTTGTATCGTTGTATCATTGGGTGGTACAATGCCGTGGCACGTACCCGCGGTACTTCAACGGTACGTTATATCGTGGTTAACGCTGGTGCGCAGCTTCCGCCAGGTTAGATCAGAGGAAACAGCTCCCCAGACGTCTCTTCATTAGGCGCATGGGGAAGAGAGAACCGTTTCAACGTTCTCGAGATGCGTATACACGAGGTGTGCGGCATCGTTTACGCGCCTTTTCAGTTCCGACTTTATCACGCTTCCACGCCTGTAACAATAACCATAACCAAACTTCGTCGAGAGTCGCCGCCCCCCCCCCCCAACCCCAAAAAGCTTTGCACACGTATGGTACCGAGTTGATGCAAATAGCCCACCAATTTGGGACTTCATTATCACGCGGTCTCTTACCGTTCTCGTGACATAGAAACGTGTACGAAAACTTTGCCAAATGTGACTGGGATATTAATTTCGTTTGGAAGAAATCTAGAAAAATTGAATTTTTGGAAAAAAACTGATCGATGATGGACGTGGACGAGAACGGACTCTACGATTTTGCTTTCCGGTCTCCCCAAGAGGTTTCGAAGATGACCTCTCGCGCCTCGACGTTGCAAGTGAATCACTCTATATTTTCGTTCCTCACTCGAGCCTTCCTCCTTCTCTTTCCAACGAGTAACCGATGTAGATAAGCCCATCGAGTATTCATGTGGCTTTAATTACCGGAACAAAGTTTCTACCCGATTGGAAAAGTTTGGACGATGGCTGCATACCTGATCGCGGGACAAAATGGAACGGCCCGAGGAGGAGCAAAGGTGGAGAAAGAGAGGGTGAACGAGGTGGAACAGGAGAGGACTATTGGGATCGAAGGGAGTCGGATGAGCGGAAACCTCTGCGACGGAGGAGCCGAAAGCTCAGAGTCTCGCGGGTAGCGAGAGGATCCGACGTCCCTCAACAGACCTATATCGAGGTCACACTACGCGTCGTCTTTGATCGAGTCCGTCATTGACGATTCATAGTTCGGTCTCGTTTTCCCTAGGCGTGATGGATTAAAATGTGGCCTAACTTTTGATTGACTAGCCGGGAGCTATTTCCACGCCGCGTACCTCGGACCACCTTTTATTCGCTTGCCCTCAATAAGAGCTGATCCCAGCCCCCTTTTTTCTCCATTTTTGCCGCCTTCAAAATTCCAGTCCTGGAACTTCTGTTTTTTTCCAACTGCCATTGATGATCAACTGGGTCATATCAGACCCCTCTCGTACCTGATTCCTGATGATGTTAAACCGACCATCGATCCCATTGGGTTGTACCAACATCTGGCTAGAATCGGTCAAGATCCTGTACCACTGATCCTCGAACCCAAACGTATCGAGTAACCCGGTATGGTCGGTCGGTCGTTACGAGAACGCGGAAACCCCCTCCGGCGATTCGACAGACGTAACGGATGTCGCGCTGGTTTTCGGGGTACACCGATCAATATCTACCATCGTGAATGGTACACGCGACTACGATACGTAACCTCTCTCCAACAGGAGATGAAGGAGCTTCCTAGACGCGCAAGCCTCTCTCTGGTAAGACGAAGAGATAACGACGATGCGATCTACCCGAAACGAGGAAAGGGAGATGGATATCGTGGTGAAGCTGGAGAACAAGCATGAGGGACCAAACAGACGAGCGACCATCCGAGAAGCATAGGAGACTCCATTGTCCTCTTTCTACGTAAAGCGTGGAGGCGAGACGCCATTGTAATCGCCAGAATCCATCCCCCTCCCCCCCTCCGCTCCACCTTGTCTTTCATTACGTATTGTACGCGTAATTATTTGGATCACCCTCGACAATTAAACCCAGATGACAGATGTCTCCGATATTTTTCGTACTTCAGAAACGCCAGTTTGGTGTTAATTGGAATTTGCCCATTAGCGAAGCGAGTATTCGTCGAGGCTGCACGATCAATTGAATAGCAATCGGAGGGTAGCAATAAACGTTGATGCATCGGTAAGATATACATCAAGGGCTTCCGGGTGATAAGGGAGTTTGAGGATGCGACACGTTGAAGGTACCAAGGCACTATCGAAACATCACGAGTCTCTATTGGCCCCCCCCCGGTTAAACCCCTCAGGATTAAACCGTCTTAAGACTCGTGTTCCAATATTCAAGGACCCTCAGCGAGAAAGCACTTCCCCACTCGGCTTCGTCGTACTTTACGTATTCCCTGAGACCGAATCCTACCACTACGACTCGCCTTGTTTACTAACTACTATATATACTGATTTTGACGGTTTCTGGTATAGTTTACGTTACGAGGAGCCTCGTAATGGTCCGGTTGAATTTGACGCTAGCAGTACGGTCATACTATGGAATATGATTTGCGTTTTCGTCCTGCTGAGGAATTCCCCCGCGGATATCATACACTATTGGAGAGCGCGTTAATCCAAAATACGTTGGCACTTCTGACACCCTTGTAAATTGTACCCGAGGCGTCGCCTATGTTCAGATCCCTAGGGATACGACGCCAAACCCTCTTTCCCTTCCCTGCCAACTAGAACATTCGCGCAAGAGTTTCAAAATCCAGTTATAGTAGGAATACCGAGATGCATCGAGTTTCCGGAAGCTACCTCGAAGTCTCTTCAATTGCTGGACGATCCCTAGCCGGCTTGTAAGGAGTTACGATATGGTCGAGAGAAAAGGCTTTTGGCCTCGAGTACGAACGATACCGATATGACCACGCTCGAAAACTTACTCGATTTCGAGTTTATTCGAGACACTCGAACGACAAGTGGCTCATCCGACTAGTTTGGAATAACGGAGTTCAGTTAGGCTTCCGTCTTGCACAACTGGAAGGTACTTGGAAGGTCTCGTGGATTTAACAGCGTTTATCGTATCAACAAAAAGCTGTCGCGAAACTCTTCGCCACATTGCTGATATCTTTCGCGACCAAAGTTTTCGCAAAATAATTGAGGATTCCTTTTTTCGTTTTTTTCAACGGGGGGTTGCACACTTTCCACGGTAAATCGACCAAGTGTTACACCACACTCTTGAACCTCGAGTGCACTCCCTCTTTCTCTCTCTTTCTCTCTTTCGTCATCGAACGCGGTCTTTTACTCGACGACTTTTCCATCTTTTCCCAGTTGCCGGTTCTCTTCTCTGACCGACGTTTTCCTCGACGTGAGAAAACAGCAAAAATGGATTTTCCTCGTGGCAGCTTCAACGCTCTTTTCTCTCTCTCTCTCTCTCTCTCTCTCTACCTTTTCCTCGAGGCAACAATGACGACGACGAGCGTAAATTCACTCGCTCTCATTCGTTTACCAACCTTATTCTCCTCCTTGCAAGATCCACTACCTTCCAGTCTTTGAAGATCCATTTTCCAGCATTTGTAACTTTCGCACTTCGCAGTTTCATCAAACTGGGTTGCTTCACCATTTTTTTATTAATAATTGTTACGATTTCGATTTGTTTCTTTTCAATGAACGATTTTCCAAAGTTTAAGATCGAAGATATGATTTCCCGATTAGAAAATAATAGTAAACCAGTTTTCCTGATTAGAGTAGCTGGACTGTCGTTGATGATTTCTTGGCGCACGTAATATCGTTTCGCGTAGACGCGTCTCGCGTCGAAACATCCTCCCAACGCCTCGCGTCGCTACGAAACCGTGGATTAGCGAACCGCGACGGGTAACATCCGGTCGCACGCCCTACACGCGCACTTTGCTCTCGTTGCGGGCAGGCCGACCGAGAGATCGTGGAAAAGACAAAGGAAGGTGGAAAAGACGTTGAGACGGAACGTTGGGGAGAGACTCCAAGCTAATAACAATAATGAACAATGTTGTTGAACGATGTGGGTGGTGGCGGATGTGATCCATGCATTCACCAGTTTTAACCCAAACAAACCCAAACCAGGACTTTTCGATACCGGAAATTGGTCTGTTTTCGAAATATCACTTTTCGAACCCAAACAAACCCAGGTGTAAATTTTAGCTGGTTATTTTGAAATTTTTCAAAATTCGACGCAGCTAGACTCAAAACGAATCGATAAGAAGAAATTTCATGAATTTTGCATCGTGGATACACCAAAGGAAAGAGGGAAAAGCGAAAAGGCATCACCGAAGAAGTTACCTATCAGCACGAATGTAAACGGAAAGCCTTCGTCTCTTCAAGAGAATGCGAGAATTGGCGCGGAATAAAATATACGTGAAAGATCGAGATGGATAATGTTTTTTCGTTGGGAGAGTACTGACTTACACAAGGAGACTTACGGGTCAGAAGAGAGAGAGAAAGAGAGAGAACTTGCAACCCGAAAGCTTCGCTGATCCCCTTGCGGGGAGAAAGCCAGAAATTCACTCTTCCGACTCCCAAATGGATCTCCACCTTTGGTAGGGCCTCGAGCTTACAGCCAAGATGTTTGTAAGCTCGACGAGGAGTTCCGAGGAGTACTCGAGCCCGTTACGCTCGAGGTCGATGGGCCGAAGCTCTGAGAGTCAAGGATCGTCTGAACAACCGATCTATTAAGGCCGATGCTGACACGCAACCCATGAACCTGAAAATTTCCATTTTTTCATCGAATAAATAAGAAATCGTGTAAAAACAAGGAAATTCGTGCGTCGTTACGATACAGTATCCGTTGTTTGTTCGTTGGTGTGTTTGGGTTTGTTCGTTGGTTTGTTTGGGTTTGTTCTTTGGTTTGTTTGGATTTGTTCATTGGTTTGTTTGAATGGACTTGAAATTCGCATCGTTGCGACGCAACGAAATTTCTTTCCTCATTTTTTTTTATTTCTTCAGGTCTATTATCTGCGAAATATTTTTTTTCGGATTTGAATTCTAGGTTATCACAATAAAGATTTGTATAATTATTGAGGTATTTTTATTACGATTAGAGTGGAATAAAAATAGAGAAATTAAAAAATGATGATTTTCATTGCGTCGCAACGTTTGGAACTTCAAGCTCATTTGTTTGGGTTTGTTCTTTGGTCTTTTTGGGTTTGTTCATTGGTTTGTTTGGGTTAACGATTCGAAGAGCATCGAAAAAAATAATGGTAGACTAGGCGAGTCGAACGAACGAGTCAGGAGCGTTCGGGTGATCATCGAGCGTATCGTCAACGGTCAACGGATGCTCCGTAAAGCTGGCAGGTGCTCGAGAGCCCTTCGCGTACGATTACCAACGAGCAAACAACGAAACGCCTCAACCGATCCGAAGAGTTCACGGGAGTGTGACGAAGATACGTGGGCTCGTCCATCCCTCTTCTCGTCTTTTTCTTTTCCGCTGGTTAATCGCACCGCGAGAACACCTTTACTCGCACGAATTCCCACAGCCTTGGCGCTTCGGACAATCGGGCAGGAATCGTTAAATCGGACATTCGTTGATTGGTTGATTCTCGTTTTGAGAATTTCAGGTTTTTTTAAATTTTCTTTTAAAACCCAAGCTTGTTTGGGTTTGTTTGGGTTAATGAAAGCTCGATTTAAAACGGTAAATAGAATGGCTTTTAAAAAAAAAGAAGCCTCTGGCGAACGAGGATGAAGCCGAAGAAAGGGTGGAGAAAAAAAGTCAAAGTTGACTTGGCTCAAGTAGGCGTGCATGAATGCGTCCCTCGTCAGCGGCTAGACTCGCGGTTGTTTCATAAAGCCGGTTCTGTCGTCAGTTTGCCAAGCTGCGATGCATCCTCCACCTCGCACTGTTTTACCCTCCTCTTTGTCTATCTCTTCCCTTCAGAGTCCTCCGTTACGAGCAAACGAGAACCTCTCCGCGTTTCTGCCGTTTTCGAAAACCCCACCTCGATGCCTTCCTCCGAGTAGGTACATATTGACTCGCACGTGGAAAGGGAAATTGGCAAATGTGAAGGAAAGATGGAAACTGGGACTGTATTAAACCTCTTCAACTATCAAAACAAAGCAACGTCCCTCTCGTATCCAACATCCATATTGCTTCGATTTCGAGATTTGCCGATTTGCGATTCCATCGTAGTCGCAATCGCTTCTTAACCCTTCGAGTGCACACTTCCATCGTCAGCCTATAAGTGCACACTGGGTCGTTTTTCTAATTGTTGTATTTCGGTAAATATGCATTTCTTTTGTTTTTTTTTTTGTAGAGACGTTTTTTGTTGTAAATGTTTTTGTAGTATTATATTATGTCACTATATTTATTTATTGACAAAAACGAAAATTAAATGACAAAACATTCGCTCCAGGGGACTCGAAGGGTTTAACCCAAACAAACGCGAAATCACGATTTGTCATTAATTTTCATTGGGGATTTTATTAATTTTAAAATATCTATCGTTGTTGTTTTTTTCTTAATTTATTTCATTCATATTTCGCGACTTCGCAGTTTCGAAGAGCAAAAAATCCAAAAAAACGTGGCGTTACGATTTCTCATTAATTTTCATTGGAGATTTTATTAATTCTGAAATATACATCGTTGTTCTTCTTTCCTTTATTTTTTTAAATCATATTTCGAGATTTTAAAGTTTTGAAGAAGAAAACCCAAACAAACCCAAACATTCTCTCAAAGTGGGACATGCGTAGAAAAATACGTACTTACACGAGAAAAAGTTATGGATCAAAACGACCCAGTATGCACTCGAAGGGTTAAACCCAAACAAACGCGAAATCAAGATTTGTCATTATTTTTCATTAGAAATTTTATTAATTCTGAATTATATATGTTTGTTCTTTTTTTATTTATTTAAAAAAAATCATATTTCGAGACTTGAAAGTTTCGAAGGGGAAAACGGTTGAAAGATGGAAATCCGCGCTGGGGTCCCGATGTTACGCGTAGACAGTCAGTAGGACGAAAGAAACGAGAGATGGGAATGGCGACGTACAGCAACGACTGTTCCTAATTAGTTTCTCGTATAACTCAAGTCGCGAGCGATCGCGAGAGAGCCCGATGTTCATGCCGGCTCCTCGTTCCTCACCTTTCAAATTGGACGAGTTTTGCGGTCGCAGTTGAGCCTCGACTAACTCAGACGTCGTTCGACGTCGAGAAATATTACTCGCCGATTTATAAAGTAAGAGACGAAAGTTTATCCGCGCCTCAATGCCTTTGCCAATAAAGGCCTGGAAACGCTTTCCGATTTCGTCCTTTCCTATCTTCAAGCAATTTAGAGCTGCCACTTAAATTCCCAATCCGTTTGATGCGAAAAGACCAAAAGTGACGATTACACGAACGATGGTTTCATTACGACGATTAAAGCTCGAAGATTCTTCAATGAAAATTGGAAAATCGATCAAGGAAAAAAGTCGAAAAAAAAATGGATTTTTCTATAAAGGATACAACGAGAAAACCGGAAGTTGAAGACTCGTTTCAGCCAAGAAAATACGCGCCAGCGTTTCGCGTAGTTTCTCTCCTTTTTCAAACACACATTTTTCGCCACTTACGGTCCTCCATCCAGCTACCGCTTTATTCTCTCGCGAGTTTTGCTCCTTCTGGCTCTCTCGACTTCTGTATTATTTTTCACAAGCTTCAACGTACGGAAACACTCGAATCTTGTGTTTCTTGGGAACCCGAGAGATCAACGCCATTACTGGCTAGGGTACGAGAAAAGAGTTGGAAATAGAGATGATTCGATGAACGATGATCGGCAACGTTTTCGAAAAACCGTTTCGTCAATTGGATCAAAGATTTAAAAAAAGCGTGATATTGAGATTCCATCCATTCCAGGTTGTTCATTTTTTCCATTCATCCTTCCATTTCGTTTTTATTTTTTTTTTTTTGTTTTTTTTTCAGCTTTCGTTCCGATTCCGATTCGATAAATCGTTAAAATAGTGAAGTCAAAGTGATCCAGTCCGAACGAGGATCCTCGTACAGTTCGAGAACGAGGATAGAAAGAGAGCTTGACCGGAACCACTAACCCTCGTCCGCAATGAGATTAATTCAGTGTCGCTGATGGTCGACGGGTTTCAGGAAAAGGCAATGCCAGAGAGCGAACTAGGTTTAGCGCAACAGGGTTTCTCAATATATCCAAAAGCTGAAGGTCGAAAAAGCCTAAAAGCTCGAACAACTTAAAATCTGACGTGAACGCGATAATTCGTTTCGAAAGTTTTCATCCCTGGATGATTTTAGCTTTTGGCGTAGTCATGATTCCGGTTTTTATTCAATTGGTTAGCCAACTTTCCAAAAAGCAGTTTTGGATAATTCGAGTTACGAGTTTGGGCTTTGAGGCATCGAACATGGATGCTCGAATGTCCAACTGGAGTAATACGAATTTCAAATGTGGTTCGCTCACCCAATACTATTCGAGCGAATGTAATCACGAACAATCGGATGTTCCAAGAGGAGTCGTCGAATCAACCAGAAATGCGATAATCCGAGGACAATCCTGAATAGAATGTCAGCGTTGGTTCGACCCGCCCGTGAGAACTGGGATAATCCTAAATGAAACATATACTTATCGTTACGCTTGGACGAAAATCGCTCGAGTCACACATCGGCTCTTTTCCCGAGTGCAAAAGCCTGTTTCCATCACTCATGAAAGCCTGCTAGGTAATCAGTACGAGGTTGAAGTTCGCAACGTTGCGACGCAACGAAAATCATTATTTTTTAATTTCTCTATTTTTTTCACTGTAATCGTAATTAAAATACCTCAATAATTATACAAATCTTTATTGTGATAACCTAGAACTCAAATATGAAAAAATCTATATTTCGCCAAATAATAGATCTAAGGGAATAAAAAAATGAGAAAATAAATTTCATTGCGTCGCAACAATGCGAATCTTCATTCAATTAATCAGCTAGACTTCTCGCGTTGATTCGACATCAGAATTTTTCAAAAAAAAAAAACTGAAAGTAACATTGGTACATTCCAGAATGAATCATAGTCTAGAATTCTTGATATTTGGTTCTTTTTGATGATGGAACCCGTAGCTTCGTCCCCTTGGGTTGTCCATCAATGAGGGACTTCCGGAGAATACAAAAGCAGCCCCAGGGTGGTCATGGGGACGAGTGCAAGTGAAAGGGGGTTTGAAAGAGATTGCTACGAAAACGGAGTCCGCCCCAATGTGCCCCTGTCTTATACAGGACCCCACGAGCGAATGGGGTCGTGTATCAATAGTCACAAAGAGACTCGATGTAACGCAATTCTCGGAGAATATTACGAGGACTCGCCTCTCCAGGCGACACAGGGTGCGAGTCCTACATTTCCGTGCAACGAGGCTTCCTACCCTCCCTTGGTTCTCTACCCCACGAGGGAAATGAAACGAGCGCCAAACTTCGTTTCTGACTCAATTGGGAACGCGATCTTTTGGGAAATTTACAAGGGGTACAAATATACGTATACTTAACGAGGGTCGAAGGGACATCCTGAATGAACCATTGGTTCAACGTCTGATGATGATTTTCGATTTTTTTTTGTTTTTTTTGGGTTTGTTTGGGTTTATCCAGTAATGAAGGACGATCTCAATGACCTTCTCATTTCCAAATTCATCACCAGTAATATCCACAAAAAGCAATAGAAAGAACTTTGAACCGACGAAAACCATTTTTTTTTACTTTTTTATTTTTTCAAAACGATGGCAGCTAGATTAATACTCCCTGAACAAATATTCGTCTCGAAGGCTAATGCTCGATTCAACACTCGCGATCGACCAACTCGAAGCTTCCAGCTTTCAAATCTCCTTTGCCGGCCAAAACTCGATATAGCGTCGCTATAGCCGGTAATTCTTGGCTCTTGGACGACCACTTGTTTGGGCTGTCGAAAAAACTCGTGCCACTCGAATCTTATCAACGGAATATCGAAAGCCCTGGTTATTTTGGCGAACGTCGGAGTCTTGGCAAGTGACAAGTTATTGACAGAAGGTCTAGACGTTACCTCAACATTTTCGTTACTGCTTAAATGCCACTGGTCCAAAAATCGTGATTGATTGTTCATCCAGATTATTTGCCATGAGAGACGACATTTTTTATTCGAATATTTGGCATAAGGTACCTGACGCCAAATACAAACAATTTCGACATACAACAACTTTCGAAAACAAAAAGTATTTTCAATATTACTTAGTGAATCTTTATTCTAATTATATGTAGTGGTTTATCAGCACTATACATGTTGTTATCAAAATTTATGTTTAAAATTGAAGATTATATATATTTTTTATATTTTTGTACGAAGTTACAAAAGGTATGGCTTTATTAAGAAACAGTGATCTGAATAAGGCCAAAAAGTCGTTTTTTTTAAAAGCTTATAGTTAATAGTGAACATTGTTTTCTGAACCAAAATTATTATTAATACGTTCGTTATTGAGTAAATGATTAAATAAACATTTTTGTTTTATTTCAACATTCATAGTTTTTGTTTGTATTTAAAAATAAATAAGGTGGGCCTTACATGGGTCAGGTACCTTAAACGAATAATCAATTACGTGCTTCGAGCTTGCACCAAAAAACAACGTTTACATTTTTCGTCAAGCATTTTGTTCTTTTTTTTACGAATAATTAAGCGACATTCGCTAAATGAATTGCAATGAACCAGGGGTGGGGTCGTTATTCAATTTTTATCTCGGTAATCTCGTGAGGTCTTTGAGGAAACGTGCGACGAGGGAAAGAAGCTTACAAGGAGGAAAAAGACTTTATTCGGAAAGTTTCTATCCAAGGAGTTTGCGTCAGTGGCTCCCGGTGGACGGTAGTGAGCTTTACCGGGTCTGTTGCACCTTCCGATGGTGCGCCACGGTCAATAGCGTATATGCATAAAGAGCCACTCTTCCACCTCTTCCACGTACATTTTTCTAAACGAGAGACACGTTTTAACGACAAGGGTTTTTACCCGGCGGTCTCGCACCTGGTGCCCTTCCATTCTTCGCGCATCTCCCTCGAATCCACCAACCCCCTCGGAATATATTCGAAAAAAAGTTTTTTTTTTTTTTAAGTAAGAAGATGAAAGCAGGTAGCGATCGTTCAGTCAGGAGGAAAAACCTAGTGAATTTTGCTTGCTGTGCGGCTACGAGCACGTAACCGTTCGCCACTCTTCTTCGAGAACTCGAGAGAAAAATAGAACGCTGGAGGAGACTTACGATGGCTTTCTCTCGTCGATATCAACCGCGAGTACTTTCCTAACGTTACACCTTAGGCAAACAAGCTTTCTTTGTTTTATCAGCCACGCGAGCTTTCCTCATATTCTCCTATTCTCCTTGTATGACCTTCAACGACCTTGTCCTTGAAAAAAAAACAATATTGCTAAAAGTAAGGTACCAGACCCATGTAAAGCCCACCTTATTTATTTTAAAAAAATGACGAATGTTGAAATAAAACAAAAATGTTTTTTTAATCGTTTATTCAATAATCAAGGTATTATGTAATTTCGGTTCAGAAAACAATGTTCACTATTAACTATAAGCTTTTTGAAAAAAAAGCGAGATTTCGGCCTTATTCAGACCACTGTTTTTTAATAAGGCCATACCTGTTGGTAACTTCGTACAAAAAACATTTTTTAAATATATTCAATTTTTATTATTTTTTTAATACTCAATTTTTCACTTCAATAGTTGAAAATTTAATATTATTTTTTAAAAACTATTAACTTTAAATTTAATAGTTTTTTAATATTCAATTTTAAACTTCGAAAGTTCAAAATTGTTTAAAAAAAATAGTTATTCAAATAGTTCTGATAAACCACTACATATAATTATAATAAAGATTCACTAAGTAATATTGAAAACACTTTTTGTTTCCGACAGTTTTTGTACGTCGAAAATGACTAAACGCCTATTTGCGATCGCACACTCTGCTTTCTATCGACTGCAAATTTGTTTGGGTTCGCCACAGCGCGGCTTTTGCTATGGCATTTGCGACCATTCAAAGTTAGACACTCGACGATGAGAATTCAATTCGTTTAACTTTGTAGTTTTGGATATTTAAAACGTGGTCTTTATTGGGCACTGGACCTTACCTGGGTACCTTATTCATTCGATTTCTCACTCGAAAAGCAGTGTTTGTAAGATCGAGACTTTTGAAGTATAACGATCAAGGGGAATCGCTGGGCGAGAACCAAAAGGATTATCCTTTAGTCCGCTCACGTTCCCACGGTCTTCGAGTCAGATTATTCGAGCTCTTGGATATTCTCCCCGTGAGGATTTTCGAAGCTTCACGGCCGGTTGGGAAATTAGTATCACGGAGGAGTTGGTCGCTTGGACCAACCTCGTCCGATTTGCCACGATCCTTGATTACTTTTCGAAGTATTCGACCGGCGATTAAACGAGAAACGACTAAAATTGATATGAATCGACGATCCGGAAAAATAGTCGCTGCGATCGTGTTACGGGGCTAGAAAAAAAAGGGGATGGAGAGGGGTGGCGATATTTGCTGTAAGGATCGATGTGGTTGAACGCAACGAATTCTACGAGCGATAACAACCGTTCGTTGTTGCATGGTTTTAGCTCGCGAACAGAATATGAACGAGTTAATGAGAAAATGCGATGAAAGAAGAGAAATATTATGTTGTTGAATGAACAAATTACCTCGTAACTGTCGTGGTTTACCACTCTTTAGGTGTTGCGCGAATGCAAACTTTGAGCGAGGCGCCTTCGGTGTTAACGGCGGTGTACCTCTCTGTTCCTTAGGCGAGACCGGGCCTCCGTATATATCGCCTTCGTTCGTCGCTGTTAAGAAAGAAATTCGCATTCGCTGTTTAGTTTTAATCAAAAGTTTTCCCTCGCAACCCAACTCGGTACGCTTTTACTTTTTTTCGTCTCTCTCTCTCTCTCCTCTCATCATTTAGCTTCCGGGCTGCGTGGATCCACTCGCCCTTAAAATTTACAAATAAACGGAATCGTGAAAAAAAATCGTTGATTCATGCTCCATCGCTTACGAAATAAGTGAACATTTAATCATTAATTCATCAATTATTAATTATACATTTTATTCAAGCACATATAATTTTTTTTATTATTACAATTTATTATTCACTCAATTATTTTTTATAAATTATTATTTATTATTATCATTATTTATTTATTATTATTTACTCATTTATTATAAATGATAAAAAGTAAAATTCCTATTTTCATTTTCCTTCGCTTCGATGATTAAAAATCGTCACTGCGAAATAACGCGTTTTCGTGCACGACTTCTTTTTCTCACAAATGGTATAGCCCAGTCCGTTGTCCATTCGTACGAGTATCAGCGAAAAACCAGAGCAGTAAAAATCCAGTTCTCGTGTTCCAAGTGACGGAGAAAAAGCTCTTCGGTCTCTCTTGGCTTTTTTTTTCTCTTTTCGTGCTCCCTAAGTGGCTTCTTTTCATTATGTGGATTGTTGAATATTAATTAAGGGCTCGTGCGAGAGCCAGGAGTAACCTCCCCTCCCCCTCCCTCCCTCCGTCCTCGCTACGCCAAGCCGGTTCCGAAGAAACCACAGCCCTTTCGGTCTCTAAAGCTGAGCGAAGTGCGCGTGTGTGAGCACCCAGACGTTTCTGCGAGGCGCGCGGACCCTATTTTCATCGCGTACCAAAAACCCCGGCACCTACGATTCGAAAACGGAGGAGAGAGACTTTTCCCTCGGCGGCGCTCGTTAACCGTTTCATTTTTATTCATTGTTGAAACACGTACCGGGAAAAGTGAAAAAAAGAAAAAAATTACGTTTTCCGGGAGGACCGTTGGAAGTCTAGCCCAGCGAATAACTCGGAATTATATCTCAAAAGAGATCGCGACTGCATCCCCATGAATATTCGCGAATAAAAAGCCCTGGCCGCGCTAATACGAATATCAATTCCACAACGAGCAAATGTTTCAGATATTCCCGTTTTTTCGTTGCTTCTGACAGGCAAAATCGACAAAACGAAAAATTGTAAAAATAACGTTTTTTTTTTTAATACGAATCCGTTTCGTCAAACGTATTCTTTCTCGTTTCATAGTCAAGAGCTCGAGGCGAGCTCAATCAACGAACGTCCTTTTTTTATCGTTGGATCGCGACTTGTAATTAATTTCGGAGAGGTTTTTACGATTCTTCTTTCGAGATTTACAACGAACGTTTTGTAACAAAACCGTAATAATAAGAATAATAATAATAATAATAATAAAACGACATTTGAATCCCCACGAGGCAAACGTGCACCCTGGAAAACGTCAAAAAAAAAAACGAAAATAAAAAAACAAAAAGTGCATACGAATTGTTGAAGCTAAATAGTCTCCGGGATCTGTTGCAAGATGACTCTGGGGAGGATACGGCTATCGCGTCGATCCCTGGCTGCTGGTACCTCAGCTCTTGGCCTATCCACTTGGGAATCATTCTCTCGTTCAGCTTTACCGTAAAGCACAAGCGACCAGTGAAGAGGAGCGCCCGGGGGGGCTTGGTTTGGGTTTGGTCGGAGTTTTCCTCGCGTAACTTTTTCCACGCTCTCCTCCCATCTTCGCAAGCCGTGGATCCGAACCGGTGGATACCTTTAACCGGAAAATCCCTGGGTGAATCCGCGCGAGACTCTGTACATCCCCCGGTGAGGCAAACCCGAGAGTCGCGGACCTCTGCTGTTCGGATGGAAACGTTGGAGTAGGAGGAGACGAAGAATATACTCGGTTCTATATCGCCGGTGAAAACTGGACTACAAGGGCCACGGAGGAAGGGAAAAAGCAACGGGAACAGTGATCCGCGGATTCGCGTGGTGCAGATTATACAGGGTGTCCCAGAACTCAATGTCAAGCCGAAACGGAGTAACACGATTGATTGTAACCATCGTGAGAAAAATCAGAAAAAAAATGTATCCCATGCAGTTTGAAAATTATGGGCATTTCAGAAAAACCTAGAAATTTGGTCAAACTGTAACCATTTTTTGGTTATTGTGGTTAATTTTTATTATTTTTGTTCATTTAAACTTTGGAGACGTAAATCCTAAAAAACATTTCTAGAACCACACTCAAAAATAATGACACAATTGCCCCCAGTTTTCTAGAATTAAGACTATTTGTTAAACTATGAATTAAAAATGTTCATAGATTTTTTTTTCTGATTTTTCTCATGATGGTTACAATCAATCCTGTCACCCCGTTTAGGCTTTACGTTGAGTTCTGAGACACCCTGTACATTGAGCTGGCAAAGAGAAACAAAGTCCTTTAGGAAAGAGAGAGGAGTAGAGATCGAGAGAGAGAAAGATGAAAAACATAAAACCTTGCAAAGCTTCCGTAGGCCTTCAGATTTCTCCCGATGGGACTACCAGGACTGGTTGGAAAGGGTTGGACGTACACGCGTGCCCGTAGGTCGCTGACGAACCGCCCGCAGCCGCCACTGGGGTTCACCGTTCTCTCCACGAGAGCGGCTTTGCGGGCACGGCTTTTCGTCCGCGGAGCCACATGCTGGCGGACTTCCAAAAAAAAAAAAAAAAACAGTTTCGCCTTGTTCGATTCCCCGTCTCGCCCAGAGTTGGCCAATGCAACGTTTTCCGTCTGATTCCTAACGGATCACCGATTATTCGCAATTTTAGTGAGTCAATGCTTCCGTCAACCGCTTTGTTTATAAAAGCCTTTTTTTAACCATCGACATCCTTATCCCAGACCCAAACAAGCTGATTTTAAGTGAAGCATGTTAAACGTGAACTGTTTGTCATAAAAGTCCTGGCAATCGTTGCGATTAATAGAACAATCGAATATTTTAATTTTTTTTTGTAAGAGAAGCAAAAAGGTCGATGAAAGACCAGAGATAAAAAGGACTCTGATTTAAGAAAGTGAAGAACGAGGAAATTGTCAACTCACGCGTTTATAAAAATTGGCGTCTTCTTTGCCCGAGTAGGAAATAAGAACTGGATGGTACGCACGAAGGAGCAAAAATTGGCTGCAATCTTCGTACCGCGCACGGACAATTACCGTCGAGATTGCTTCTCTCGTAGTGAACGGTCGCGACGTTTTCCTCACCAGCTTCGCGACCTCTCCGTTCAACCTTTTGTCCCCGCGTTATTTTTTTCTCGAAACTCTTTCCTTTGCCTCCCCCCTCTTCTTTTATCGTTTTCTCTGTTTCTGCCTCTTTTATCAAACTTGTAGTTTTTTTCTTCAACGTTTGAGGGTAACTCTTATGAATATGCTTTACACGTAACACCCTGGAAATGTGGACTTGAAGTTTGCATCGTTGCGACCCAATGAAATTTCTTTTCTCATTTTTTTATTTCCTTGGTTCAATGATTTGGCTGAATATTTTTCTTTACATTTGAACTCTAAATTATGATAATAAAAATTCGAATAATTATTGAGGAATTCTACTTACAATTCCGGTGATAAAAAATAGAGAAATTTTAAAAATAATCGTTTTCTTTGCGCTAAAACGTTGCGAACTTCAATCGCATCTGGAAATACCGATAGTTGGCCACTCTCGCAGCTTTTGCCTCCTCATGCGTTAGGGGGAGCGATCAACGTTTCGTGGGGCTTTCGGTTCGTTATCTGTCTTTCTCAGGGGCCACGTACGATCAACCCGGCTATCCGGATTCCGCTTGCATATTCTGTACAACCCCGAAGCTCGGAAGGCTACGTTCGTTCGATCGAAGCTTCGGGGATGTCCCGAGTAAGCCGGTGAGTGGATGAAACGAGATTATCGATTATCCAAACGTAGAGTATTGTGATTTAGCCGATAGCAGGATTCGAGTCGAAGTGCGCGTTATCCGTGAAGATGGCCAGCAAAAGGAAATGACATTTAAGATCCGTGTGAATAACGGAATTGGTAGAGAGTACAAAAAAACTCATAAAATCCTGGATGAGAATGGTAGTATTCATCGTAGGATGAACAACACGTTGGTAAAGAAGGCTGAGCGTTTTCCCCTTTTCTTTGCCTCGCTCTCGACATCATTCGTTTAATAACCAGCGCTAATCCCGCTTTGTTTCGAATATGAGAGCGGACCGACCACCACCATCAAGGTTCCCCAGTTTCAACCAGTTTCGTTATCGTCACGGCAAAGGACCTCTTAATCCTCTCCGCGGACAATGTATCCGAGAGAATTGTTTTTCGAGCCGCTGGATAACGACAATGCGGTGGCCTCGTGGACTTTTCTTCGCTCGGCAACTTCTCCGCTACCCTTGGGTCTCGTTAATGCCCATCGTCCACCAGAAAGGAAATAAGTCCATTCTCCAACCCATCGTTCTGTTTTCCCACATTTACCTCGCTTAATGCTCAAAGAAAACATCTCCCAGACAGGAAATTGAGCGACTCGTTTATGTATTTAATTTTGAGATTAATTAATCGGTTTTACGATTTTTGTGAAAAATCGACCTCGAATCATTTTTCCAAAGACTCGAAGGAAATCGAAAGACGAAAGATCCAATAATATTGCAAGATTATGGTGATCGTGTTGAGAGACATCGGTGTCGGTAGTCCTTGATTTCTCGTCTCGAATCAAAGTGACGTCCTTCGGAGCTTGATTGCAGTTACGGGTTGTGTGTTTACCAAGAGCTGACGAAGGGAGGGGGGGGGGGAGGGATATCGTGGTCGTGTAACGCTTAGATAGATGGATGCGTGCATCATCCGGAGCGTCCATCGATTCTGTGGCTCGGTGATGGATAGGACGAAGTTTACGATAACGCAACGATTAATTGGCATTTCTGTATGAGCCAGAGTAGACACGACGAACCGCGTTAGGCCTAGGGTATATTCGAGCCAAACCTGACAAAACCCAAACAAAACCGAAGCCAAGAAAATCTTCTTTTTTTTTCCTCGTAGATTTCTCGCTCGAGTCGAAAAGCTGAATATCGCGATAGCATCGTCTAGACCCAGACGAAAACGACCACTCACCGTTTCTTGATTTTCCTCGTGTATTCTGGTTCATCTTACGAGTCATTGATACAACGGATGAATAATGCCCGTTGTATTTACCCCCGTAATATATCCGTTGTTGCTTCTTCGAGGATGCAACGTCTGCGATTTTCACTCGGCGTTTACAAGCCTCCGGGTATACCGAGGACTGTTGCTATAGCTGAGAGAGATCTGTTTGCCCTCGCGTAAACGATGGTAAACAGGGAACACGACGAAGGCCTAATGAAGATGCGCTCTATAAATACGAGTCTAAGATCGAGCTATGGTGAGTTCTCGTTTAATTTCGTGAGAACATTATTTTTTTTTGGATATGGAGGTAATTAATTTGGTAGGAAAAAGCATTTTTTTAAATACAGAGATTTCAAATTTTACAGGGAAAAAAACATTTTTTTGAATATAGAGATTTTTAATTTGATAGGGAAAAACATTTTTTTAATACGAAGATAATTAATTTGGTGGGAAATAAAAAAATGTTCATACAGATATATTTAATTTGATAGGGAAAAAACGTTTTTTTAAATACGGAGATAATTAATTAGGTAGGAAATTAAAAAATTTTAATACAGAGATATTCAATTAAATAGGGAAATATATATTTTTTAATACCTTACAAATATCATGCCCGGTTACCCAAAACCCAAACAAACTCCCAATGGCGGTAAATCGCCACTTTACGACAAAATCTGGAGTTTGTCGTCATTGCGCTAAAAATAATGTCGGTGTCGACGATCGTTGGGAGGAAATCGACGAATTTTAAATTTATTTAGCCTCGATCGTTTGGCAAGGGTCGAACCATTTTCCCGCCCTTTTCCGATAAAATCTGAAAACGGGATAGGATGTGAGAGCAATATAGCCCGCGGAATCGTAAACAATCGAATCTTCTCGAAGAAAACCGAAAGCGCGAACTTTTCTGTAAACGAAACTTTTTCGTATTCGCGGATTTCGTTGTTCGGGCCAAAGTTGAAAACTTGGAAGAGGGAGAGGTTAGGAGAGGGAGAAAAGAAAGAAAAAAAAAGCGGGCCCGTTCGAATCGTCGTCCGGTCGCGAAACTTGACTTTTCCAATCGCATAAGGACGAGAGAGGGATTGAGCGAAGAAAGGAGAGTTTTCCTTCAGGAATACTGCGGTGAATCACGATTCACGAATGCGACGAGGAAAGAACCGAGCAGTGATTGGAAACCTCGAGCTTTTCGAAGAGTATTTCGATTCAAGGTCGAATTTGAGTTTTCGAGTCGTTTTATCACTGGGAAAGCTGGTCACCAACGAAATTCACGAAGAAAACGAAGAGGGGTTAAAGGGGTTAAAGGGTATGTAGGAAATAGGGAAAAAGGGCATAAATCGAACTAAAAGTTCGTTTTGAGTTATTTAATTCTTCGAGTGCACACTCCTTGTTGTATTTCGGTAAATATAATCTTCTTTTTTTTGTGAAAACGTTTTTTGACCTAAATAATTCATATTTTATGGGGATAAATTTTTTCTTTGAAAAAAATAAAACTAAAATACCGAAACGTACATAAAAAGAAACATAGTTATACAAAAAACCATTATGGGTCGAAACAACGATGCACTCGAAAGGTTAATGAGTCAAAGGGAAAATACGAGTATAAGCTTGACGTTCCAGCAGACCTAAAGGATTCTAGTCCCATTCTTGGGCTCTGATTTTTCATTTCTTTAGTCCTCAATCTCGCCCTTCGTCACCATTCGTTTTTTTTCCTTGTCCATTCCGCCGAAAGCGTGACGCGGAGAGTCTGAGTGCGTCGCAACCTCGTCGCAGCGTTGATTTCGAGGCAAAAAGTTTCTCAAGCTCGCAGACAGTCGCGAGGCCTTTCTCTTAGGACGAAAGGGATTCCAGCGCCACTCTACGAAGGGGGAGTCTCGAAAACGCGTCGCGCTCAATAGTGCTTGAAACGGGTGTACCTTCCCCTCAAGAGACTCAAGCAAAACCTTAAGAGAGAAAGAGAGAGAGGGAGCTCAAAGAAACCCGCTTCCCTTTTTTTACCTTTTCATAGGTTTCGAGCCCAACCCTCTTTTCCATTAAGATTGGAGGGCTAATGGTTGCGGAGGGCTGGCACAACTGGTACTCTCTCGTAACCACTTTGCACCCCCGTGTTTCAAGTCAACGCTATGGACAACTTTTCCATTTTCTCGATGGACTGCCAAAATGCATTTTTATTCAAAACGAAAATCCTTTTTTTTTTTGGAAGAACACCGAGTCCGTTGGACAACAAGCGTTTTCGATAAAAACGTAATGGGAACATATATGGGTTTCGCCACACGTGTGAAAACACTCATCCTGCCTCGTAGTATCACTCCGGTAAGCGGGATTCTCTGTATTTCGGTTTATCGCGAGTTTTTTTTCGGTGTAAACGAGAACGAAAGAGGAAACGCTTGGTGATCCGTGTTTTCATCATTTTTTCCCGAAGGCGAAGCTCCTCAAGCCAAACCCAAACGAACCCAAACAATCTCATCATCGCCTAAATCTTGATTGACATTAATCCAAAATCTAGGATCTTCATCAAACTAAACCCAAACATACTCATAATCACCTAAATGTTCATTGATATCAACCCAAACAAACCTAGACTCCTCGTCAACCAAAACTCAAACAAATGCAATCAAATTGCCAAAATCTTGATTCTCATCAACCCAAACAAACTCGTCATCGCCAAAATCTTGATTGATATCAATCCAAAACCTAGGCTCTTCATAAACCTAAACCCAAACAAACTCATCATCGACTAAATCTTGATTGACATCAACCCAAACCCAAACAAACTCAATCGACTACATCTTGATTGATCTCAACCCAAACCCAAACAAACTCATCATCGATTAAATCTTGATTATATTTAAAAAAATCCTTTTTTTACTCGAATCTTCGTTAAAAAGTAGCAACTTTTCTGCTCGGAGTGTTCAACGTTGTCACGCGCTAATAGAGTTGGTCGAGCTAATAGAGCGTGGCAACTACGTCTATAGACTCTGTAATCCGGCTTCCCCGCGGCCTCGTACTTTTACCACTGTAGGTTGGATACGTTCAGTCGTGAACGTAACTATGACCGTTACTTGCGCTCCGACACGTCGAGCCCACATTCGCTACGTACGTAAGTGCGTTGGATTAGATTAGTATCGGAGCTCGCTCGCCTCGCTGTCCATTGTTCACCCATCAGCCGGAAACCGACGAACCTCCAACATTGCGGGACAAAGAAACTGCGCCAGAGATAGCAGAGGGGATCTTCCGATGTTCTCATTGCGATTACGAAGGCTTCGATTGGGGTTTCGTTTTGTCATTATTATTACAGCTCTGGAGTTTCCTACTAAGGGGACAAACGAATAATTCCTAAGCGGTTTTTGGATCATTTTTTTCGAGCATATCGAGGGGAACAATGTTCCCTCGTGTGATCCACGATTTCTGGATGAAAAGCTGCGTCAGTAATGAGTAGTAATGGATAGGGGTTTGAAACCAGGCAATTTATATATTTCTTTCTCGTGAAAAATATATTTGATATCCCAAGCTCGAATCCGGTATCCTATTGCTCAAAAACCCTCCATTTGCCATGAGGTATCATCCTGGATACATATCGGACTTTTACCTTCCATTTTCGATGAAAACTCGATGTTCTCCGCGGATGAAACAAAACAACAACAAATAAAAAACAACCAATAGTAACCAATCATTTTAAACTTTCGATCCTGGATATTCGGGGTGTCCGACACGCGAGTATTCGACGAGGACAAAAATTTCGGGGTCCTGGCTACCATTGGAGAATCGTATAGACCTCACGTTCGAGAGAGTTCTCCCGTACTTTCCATTATCCATCGGTACCCGAGTGTGCGTGTATCGAAGAAAAACTTTTTCCATTATTTACCCTGAAAAATTCTATTCGGTTTGAAATTTTTATTTGTAACAACTGAACGCCATTACCGAAGCTTTTTTTCATTTCAGTCGATAAAAAATGTGTTGTCGAAGCAGAGGGGGAGGGAGCGTGGAAGAGTGGGAGAATGACGACATCGAAATGGAGTCGGGAATGAAACGTAGAAATAGTACAAGGATGGTGACGGGTATAGGGTTCCGAAAGAGGACGAGAGATCGAATAGGCAATCCAAGCGGTTGGATGGTGGACGGATGGAACGACGGGAACGATAAAACACGCTTGGGCCATGTCATCTCTCTCTCTCTCTTTCCCTCTCTCTAACCCACGTCTGCATCAATGCAGACCCGTCAACTTTTTTTATCTCGAGTGCAATTCCAGGCTCAAAATTGTCCTATCGCCCACCATTTTTCCTTCCATCGTTCTCCAACCCCCTCTCCCCCTAATCTACATCTCTCTCTCTTTTTCTCTCTTTTTACTCTTGTTTTTCCTCTCTCCCTTCCTCACCTTCCGGAAACTACGATAGCTCTTAGAACAGTGTAGTGTCACGTCACCATGGAGAACCGTGTCAACATCGCTAGATCGGAGCCCGCGACATATCTCTCTTTCTCTCTCTCTTGTCCCTGACCCATGATTGGTATACCGGTCTACATTCGTCCTTCCCCACTCATCGATTGAACATTCCGAACCAAATGGAAGACGGAGTAAAAAATATATATGTATGTGTATGACATCACCGCAAAATTTGATGAATACCATTCAACAAAGAGTTGTCACACAACAAAAAAAAAAAGGCAATCCCAACCCTGTGCTGGTTGTATTCGGAATATGGATTTCGTTTACCCTTATCGATAGTTTTCAAGAGTAACGATTTTCATGAATCCAGTTCATGGTATGATCGTTGATTGGCCAAATATTGAATTGTTGTAACGAGGTTGCAATAATTATTTAATCATCGTTAGCTAATTAATCAATAATCCATATTTGATGGAGAAAATAATTTTTTTCTGTTTTTTTCATGATTTATTCGATTTTTGGGTTTGCTCGATAAATATCAATAATTAGAATCGGGGAATTAGAAACGTATTAGAAATTAGGATATTTTGACGTCATCAATCGTTCATCTTCTGTTTATTTACTCCCACAATCCTTTGGCGCATTGTTCGCACGGGTCGTTCCACCGGAAGTGGACCGTTCGTCATTCCTGAAATCCCCCTTTAGCGAGCCGTGCAAAGGCGAGAAGCGTAAAACGAAGCCCCCGTGTCTCGAGAGTACAAAGTATACACAAGGTATTCCCGCAAATGCGCCACCAGTAAATGGACGTTCAAGTATAAATCATAGGTGGATTTTACGTTTCGCGGTCGAAAGTGCACTTCGCTCGGGATTACGGTAGCCAACGAGCCGCGAGTTTCACATTTCCCGCTGCTCTTTGCACCCGTAGTTTTCCTTTGCTCATCGAATTTTTGAAAAAAATCACGATGCGAACGTTTTCGTTAATTTCGTAAATTTGAAAAAAAAATAATATACGAACGTTTTTGTAAATTTTATAAATATAAAAAAACGACGATACGAACGTTTTCGTCAATTTTGTCATTTTTTTTAAATTACAAAATCGACAATGGGAACGTTAATTTTTTAATAACAGAAAACGACTACGAACGTTTATTTTTTAATTATAAAAAACGACTACGAACGTTTATTTTTTAATTATAAAAAACGACT
>JAPYZJ010001080.1:0-13380 GCA_030522765.1 Ophioninae sp. B BG-2022a | reverse complement strand
AAAACGACTACGAACGTTTATTTTTTAATTATAAAAAACGACTACGAACGTTTATTTTTTAATTATAAAAAACGACTACGAACGTTTATTTTTAATAATAAAAAACGGCAATACAAACGTTTTTTTAAAAACCTGACTTCCACAAGAAAAGAAAATACCTCGTATACCGATTGAACGTTTCTACAAAACGAATTACCTGAACTCCCATTTTCTTTTGCAATTACGGACAAACGACAAAGTTTCAAGTGCAGTGTTGCGTGTAGAATATCGAAATGTAACATACGTGAGCATGCGTGCATACATACATATATTTGTACATAAATTTATATATATATATATTTATTGAGCATAGTTGCTATACGTGTACGTAGGACGTGCACATTACCCATCGAGATGAGGTATCGCGAGAGCGAGCCGGATCGCTCATGGAAATTAATTAGTGATAAGATTAATTAGTCTCGGCGCGATACTCGCGTTCTCTATAGATATCGTATCGGGGGCTTGTGCCGAATCTATACGAGAGTACGAGAGCCAGAGAGAGAGAGAGAGAGAGAGAGGATATACACGCGTATATTTCAACCAACGGAATCTCCCGGACTGAATGGCTCTCGCGTACAGTGGTCAATTCCTCTGTGGCATTCGTGATCGTAGCGAGTATTCGTGGGGACGTTGGGATGTATGAAAGATACACGGATGGAAAGATACGAAGTGGAGAAGAGGGGTTGGAGGAGGGGGGATAGGGGAGACGCGTTGGTATCATTGCCTCGATGTCAGCCGATGTCCCAACCTCCACCGAGAGTCAACCTCGATTGGCATCTCTATGGTGATTGGCTCTCTACCACCGATCGACCGTAAAGCCCGTACTTTCGAAAACCTCCGAGTGCAACGTGGACACCTTGCGTGCATCGGACAAATACACGAGGAGATAAACATTTGCCATAGAGGGATAGAAACCCGGAGTTTATCAAAATAGAAATCGCTTATCTGGGATCGGATCAGCTGATGGAGGAATCCAATGTGAATGGTAGCTTGGCAATTTACCACTTCTGAGAGTAAACGGACTCGTGTGTTTCCTGTATTCATCAACCAATAGCGTCTCTTTGCGTTCGGAAAACACTTGACGAAAGTTCGATTGGAAATGATCTTTTTTTGGGTTTGTTTGGGTTGAAGGATTGATGATAGCGGAATGGACTCGTGTATTAATTTTGCACACATTCGTGTCTTTGGACATATGGATCAAACGTAGCCAAACGGATATGTGTTTGCCCGAAGTGATTTTGTCCGAAACTGTCCTGAGTCGCGGTGGGTCAAAGGTGCCGTATCAGCTTTATCATGATCCGGTATAATACCGCGGTAAGCGTAACGCAAACGTAACATCGATTACGAGTCCATACCCAGAATACACCGTAAACTTGATCCGTGATACTTGGTTGCCTGAGCCAAAGACAAACCGTCATCAGGATCCGACGAGTATCAAGGAAAATGAGATATCACTTCCTGGCCAATGAAACGTCTTTGTCCCGTTTGTTCGCTTCAATTATTATTATCATTAATAATATCAGTCTTCGCTGATGTTTTATCGGTTATCGATGTAAATGAGACGACAATTAGGATACCTAATCAAGAAATAAAATAAAGGATGGAACTTTTGCGGTCAAATTCGGAAAATTCTAAATTTGAATATTCCGAAACTACAAATTTCGTAAATTTTTTGGTTTTTTGGGTTCGTTTATAATCAATGGATTATAAAATCAAATTAACGAACCCAAACAACCCCAAACATATTTCGTAAACCTTGACAAAATTTGTAGTTTCGGAATATTGAAATTCGGGATTTTGAGCTTTCCGGTCATTCGAAGCTCGTGTTTCCTACCCTACCCCTAAATTTTCGTGTTTACGGATTCCTAAGTCAAATAATTTCCAGATGTCAAATAATTTCACGTCGCTCGTGGATTCCACGTGCAAACGTTCGAACAATTCTCGCTTGGGGGACCGTTCGAAATTACCAGGAGCTATATCCGTCATTCTACGGCATTATTATATGGGTGAAAGTCCATTTTGATTAGCCGTTGTGCATTAGCCGGTGTGATTGAATAAAAGGCTTCACGAGAGATTATGGATGTTGCTCGATTCCATACATACATTACGCAATTTCCGGCCGAATTTCTGGCTTATGGACGATACCAGTGAGAAAGGAGGAGGGGGTACTGGTTGATTATCCAAAAGGTGCTTTGACGTCATTCCGATTCTATTACGGCCTAGAATATCACGAATAATTACACAGGTCTACAAATTTTAACTTATTTTCCCTTTTGAGATTCAATGACTGATTCTAGTGTATTTTGATGCGCTGATTACGAATATGAACTCAGTTTTCCGCCATCTCATCTAGTTTTCCCAGAAACACACATTTTTTTATTTTCGTAAAAAAACAACACCGTTGTAAGGAAATATTTTCTTAATTAAATTAAATAAATTACAAAATGGATTCTTCAACTATGCCCTACATAAATTTACAACTATGCCCTAATAACGACCTCATAAGCAAATGACCTAAAATTTTAGGTATTTTCGAGCTATTACTGTAGGCCATTTATTGAATTAGATAAATACAATTAAATCATCAATTGAGAGCAGTTCCTAGAACCTAAATAAAGCTAATTAGTAATTTTTTTTTGAGAAAAGGGCATTACCATTAGTTTTATACGGTTTTATCTGAGACCACCTAAAAATAGCAAAAAATCTGGACGTGTTGGAATTTTTTCATTATTTTTCCCATATTCAGCGTCCCAAAATTTTTCGGTATCAACCATCAAATCTCGGAGGGGGAGATCTCTGTAGACCTGTGTTATTATTTTCGTTATTACGCAATCGTGGTGAATCAGAAATTCTTTTATTCCCCTTAATACATAGAGAAAAAGAAAAAGAGAAATATCTATTATTCTTCAAACGTCAAAATAATAGGATTGTACTCCAAAGCTCTCGGATAGCACGTTCGAGAGGAGAGATCCTCGTCGTCCTTGAATTATTTTCCATGAATTTAGTCGAGGCCAGAACCCAGGAGGAATCTTCGGTCAACGTTGACGATGGTCGCTATAATGACGCGCGTCCTTTCGGAATAACCCATTTCGAAGGAAACCGAGCCCGTTAATTAATCGGCGAGAATAGTTTCGCGCAACGAGCCGTACATACCCAGGGATGCAAGGGGGGAGGTCCGAGATGTGGATATATCGCGGAAATAGATGAATCTCGGGCGAGTTCAAGCTTTAACGACACTCCCCGGACCGTTGCCGCTTAGCTGCGGTTTTCGAGTATGTGACCTCGCGTTATACGTTTCTATACCGGTTTTAAGCACACACGGGCGCATACTCCTATCTTCCTACGGCGAAAAGAGTCCGTTTCATGGCCTAGCTTGCCTTACTAACTCGATTAACCGACTTCATCGTTATCAAGGTAACGAACAAGCCCAAAACTATTTTCCCTCTTATCGAATTACTCGTCATCCCTGAAAAGCTTTAAAGACGAATTTCCGATGAAAATGAGGATAATAGCTTCCCGATGATCGATATTGGTTTTTTTTTTTGGATGTCGACCTAGATTTAAAAACTAGAGACTTTCGTCTTGTTCGAAAATCAACGTCTTGGCAAATTCCAGACTTCGAATCGGATCTCTATAACCTACAAATTGGTTCTCGATTCATACCTAAGAATTCTTTATAGGTACCCAATAACGCTAACTTCTGGATAAATCCAGTTTAAAAACAGTCAGTTTAAATGCAGTTTAAAACAGTTTGAATCCAGTTTAAACCAGTTTGAATCCAGTTTAAAACAGTTTAAATCCAGTTTAAAACAGTTCAAATCCAGTTTAAAAACAGCTTTGTCAAAGCTGGATAAAAAGTTAATCCACAGGGATGGGGTGGGGGTTGATAAAAGTCCGGTTTGTGAAAAATCGCAAGCCCTAGAAAAATGACAAACCAGACTCAGCGGTAACGAAGGTAGGCGGACGGACAAAAGACGCGACGCTCGACAGTCGTGAAGATAAAGTGAATTTTTTTTTGCCCCCGATCTCGACGGATAGCGAGCGATGGTTCATTCATCGTTCTCGGCTCATCAGAAGTTCGATCTCGCGCGTGTTGGAAATTACCGAGTAGGCGAGGTCGCCGAGCACCGCCCTATTGACGAACCTATTTTTTTTTCCCCCGAGTCGTTGATAAGATCGGTGCAAAAACAACGACGGGGCCAATCCGTTTGGGTTTGTTCAGGTTTGCTTGGGCTTGTCCTCGTCCCGATTTCGCGTTACTCGTTAACTCGTCGTAACTCCCGATGGGTTATTATTTTCAAAATTGTCGCTAATTTGATATTCGATATGGGCAAAATAAAAACCCAAACAAAACTAAATGAACTCAAACGCAAACGAACTCAAACCCAAACAAACCCAAACCCGAACAAACACAAATCCAAATGCAAACAAACCCAAATCCAAACAAACTCAAACCCAAACAAACCCAAGACCAAACAAGCAGAAATCCAAACCCAAACAAACCCAAACGTTAAAAAACAACCAACGATGGTTAAAATGCCTAACGATCTCTCGTTATTCTTCGATTCCTTTTCTTTTTTCACCCTGACGTCCGATCCAAAGAGGCCTCTTGGTGAAACCTTTGTTAAAAGCAATTTCAAGTCGAGCGATGTTTGCCATCCCGCCGGGACATCTTTCGAACAGTTATTTGATTATTTTTAAGCGAGTTAAAAGTTTATCAGGGCGAAGAGCAAGGGCCGGCGTAGTTGAATAGCTTCGCAACACGAGAGAGAGAGAGAGAGAGAGAGAGAGTACGAGTGAGTAAACGCAAGAAAGATATGCTCCGAGTGCATAATAGAATTTCGCTACCTGGCAGCCTCTAAAATGCAATACGAAGAGGATGGAAGAAAAAGGGAAGAAGTAGAGGAGCAGGAGGAAGTTGGCGAGGGGGGGTGGTGAAGGAAAGAAAGATGACGAACAAGCGAGGGACCAACGGATATTTATTCCCCGTCTTCGACGTCGCGCCCCCTCTTTCGAGCTTAGCGAATCACGATGTAAATTAAATTGTTGGGACGTTGTCGGGAAGATTTCTCGTCAAGAAGATTTCTCGAGGAGGAAGACTGGTCGGTGAGAGAAGCTACACTTATACAACTGAGGCGACTTTTGTCACCTCGAATTCGTCGAGTCGTCTTTTTTGTTTTGCCTTCTTCATCCTCCTCTTCGTCCTGACCCAAACTCAACTCGTTTTTCGGCCATTTTGTTTTTTATTCTGGGATTCAAAATGTTCGGAGTAGCGCGCCCGTGCGTGATAATCAAAAACCAGAGAGGATAAGAAAACGAGACCGTAAAAGAGACGGGGACGAATTCGAGCGACAAAAAATATGTCGCGGTCCCGCGCGATCCTCCTTTACGATGCCAAGGAAAAGGAGCCAGATAAAAGAACAATATCCGTTATCGCTGTCGGCGATTTTACACTCGTATGTTGGTCGGCAAGGAAGAATGAAAATTCAACGATATCCTCTTTTGAGTACCCTTGGGGCGTGGATTACCCGAAAAAATTTCGCGAGATCATCAGATATAAATAAATAAAAGAAGAAAAAAAGAACAAACCCAAACAAAATCCAAAACGAATCTCAACGGGTGAAATCGCGACGCCGGAGGAATCGGCGAAATAGCTCGGTCTCGAAAAACTCGAGAATCAGTCTCGTCATCAAGGTCCAAGCCCACGAGCTATGGAATAATCGAAAGACAGAAATGAAAGAAAAAAAAAACGGCTAAATCTTAAAGAAAAATCTCGACTCCATTTTGCAATTGACCGAAATATCGCAACCGAGTTCAGACCGGAAGTCAAGAGAAAAGGATCGAGCCCGAAAAAAAAAAAGAATTGTCGGAACCAATATTCTGCAAAATAGAAATCGGCAAGAATCAGGAAGAACCTAACCCAAACAAAATCGCGTTTTCGATACACATCGTTTCGAATGACCTGTCGAATCGGCCGAATTGAAAATCGGACCACCACGGGATGAGAGGGCGATCGTTTTGTCCTCTCGTGGCCGATTATTTTTTCCTCTTTTCCACCAGTTCGCCCTTGGTGGGCAATTACGTTTAAATGGCCGCTGGTTTACCGTAGCCCCCGAATATATCGGGATAATTACGTAACGCGTCGAAGCGTGGCGCGATAATGCAAAATTATGTGGAAATCGGCTCGAAACGAATAATCGAGAGTGGTGGGCAAACGGGGAGGGAGTCGGGAGGTGTACAAAACGCGAGGAGGGATCGAAGGGCCGATAGAAAGAGAAGGAAAAAGGTGGAGGCACCGTCAGGCAAACGGAGGAGAGAAGGGGGCGGATTTGGCAGCGTAGGTGGTGCGAGGTGATCGTGATTTGTGCCACCCCGCTTCGGCGAGGATCCCGCGGAGCTCGCAATAATTTATCGGTGTAAAATATTGTCGCGCTGGAGAACGGTCGACGGGATCAAAACCGGGTAAACTTTGTTCCCGTTTTACTTGCTAGAAGGCCGTGCAAAACGGTCGACCGACAACGGCCTGTTTATCGTGATTTCTCGTTTCTTCATTTTTTCCGTTTGGGTTTGTTTGGGTTTGTTCCCGTTTTAATTGCTGAAAAGGTGCAAAACAGCTGGCCGACAAAACGGCCCATTTATTCTCTTTTTTTTCAATTTCTTTATTTTTCGGGTTTGGGTTTGTTTGGGTTTGTTTCCGTTTTACTTGCTAGAAAGGTGCAAAACATCTGGCCGACAACGGCCCCTTTATTCTCTTTATTTTATTTCTTTATTTTCCCTGTTTGGGTTTGTTTGGATTTGATCCCGTTGTACTATGCTAAAAAGGCCGACAACAGCCTTATTTTTTCCTATTTTCGCGTTTTTTCATTTCACCCGTTTGGGTTTGATTTCCTCGAGATCTCTAGCCAAACAACAAAGCTATCGAATTGTCGGACCATCCGTACGAATCTTTCATAGCCCAAACTCGGTTCGCTTCTATCCCTCGGCTTCCATCCATAAATCCACACCTGAGTATCAATAACCCGAAATATCCATCGACAGCTAAAACGGTATTAATCCCAATCCTATAGTGTCCGAAACACGATAATCGGTAGTTTTGTCGGTCAATGAATCGAAATGCAAATTTGTCGACCCGTTTCGTTAATTATTTCGTGAGACACCAAATCGCGAAGTGGTTTCAACCAAGGATTTGGCTTTTGTCAGGAGAGTTTCTCTCGAGTCGTCCTAGTTGATATTGAATACTGGCTGCTATTTCCTCTACCCTTTTTCCTCCTCCTCCCCCTCCTGGACTCGTGTATGAAGATAGCGAAGGAGCTTTCCGAGACGCCGTCGCGGAAGTGCCACGCGCGTCAAATGCAATTCTCGGAATTGTCCGAGTTGCTGAAAAGCACGTTGCAACGCGTATAGAATCCTGGCCCCGGTTGGGATTGTACGGGAAAGGCTTCATTGATATGGAAACGAACGAGCAAGAAATTACGAGCGCCGGAGGCGGACAAGACCAGGAAACGACGGGCTGATTCTGATTCTGGTTTTCGTGGTTGAAAGGCCTCTCCTCCCCCTTAAAACATCACCCCCTCCTCAATTTCCCTCTTCCCTGGGTCGTTCCTTCTCGATCGTCGATTTTCATCGCACATATCAATATCCATATCCGTGTACTCTCGTATGGAAGATGGTTCCCTGTGGTTCCAGCAGGACCAACAGGGATAACCTGGAAGACCTTTCGAATAATGGATTCTCTCGATTCCCTGGCATAACAATGATCCCTCTGACCCAATAGTGTCGAGGAAAATAAATCGATAGTCAGGAAAATGGTCCACGTGGAAAGAGAACTGGAAGAGGAGGGTGGAGAGTTTGGGGGTTGAAACGTTTCTCGAACGTTTGTGCTGTACATGTACACACTGGGAGTCTATACGGTGAGTCCTAGGTTCAGTGGAGGGCCAACTCAGGGTCTTCCTTTTCCTAGCACCCTTGAGGAACCTTCTGGGTCATTCGCATTCTCCAGAGCTTCCTCTCTCGCTCGATAATTCAAGCTGAACCTACCCAGCGATTTTGAGGTCGGTTTGGCGCATTAATCCTAGTCCGAGTTTTTTAACGGACTTTGAACTGGTTCGAAAGTTGAAGCTTTTCAACGAGGGTGGGATAGAAAATTTGATTTTGGAATTATTGGGTTTGAATGATTGATGATCCAAATAACCGGAAATATTGATGATAGTAGTATTTTGACGAGTAGATTTGTGATTGAAGGTAATTAGTGTCGTTTTGGAAAATTTGTCCGTTTTTCAAGGTCAGTTTTCTGAAGCTTGGTCATAACCTTGAAAAGGATGGAAGCCTTCCCTGCGAAGGGAAGAGGCGTTTCCGGTGTCTCGTTAATCATTGAGGTTATTAGGAAGATTGAATGGGTTTCATTAATCGTTGAGCAGACATCTGAACACCGGTTTACCTATGGATTGTTGGTCACCCGAGACCCGGCGATTTCATCGATCGGCTATCAAAGGGCCTCCGAAGGGATTCCGAATCAAACTCTTCCTTTGAATCAAACTTGAAACTTTTATTCTACAAACCTTAAATTTCTGGATACAAAAAAACGCCAACCCAAACAAACCCAAACAATTCGAACGTGGAACGAATATAGACTGTTTCATCGGATCCTAATCGGCCCATCGTAATGTTTGTTCTACGCGCTAATTATTCGATTTACTCGCTTTCACGCTCGACATTGTTGCCGTTGATTTGAAAAAATGGCCGAATACCGGAAGCGTAATGGAATTAATTCGAGAGCCCGTATCGATCGGGTCCTCCACACACGGATATTCAATTAACCGTATTATTCACGAACGAAGAAATTCGGTCGTTATAACCGGAGCACTCGTTACCAAAGTGCCCTCTCCCAAACCCCCCCCCTCCCTTCCAAACAAACCCAAACAAGAAAATACATCACATTTATACGGAAATTATCGCTTCGTATTACGAGGGAGGCTCGTGGCCACATTCTCGTTTGTGTCATATAATTATCGGAATGGTCCTGGTTGATAATGCACGATGCATCAGTTCGGGGGGGAAAGCATGGCCTGACGGTCGCTTTTCCCCTCCCTCATTCGGGGATATCTTTCGCGCAGTGCTCTTTTCTACCAACTCGTAACTCGTAATGTACGATAACGTCGTATTATTAATATTAATGTCGACATTGCCCGGAGGCCCTTGCGCGCTATCGGCCACTCGCCTTTCGATCGTACGATAACACAAACGATAATAATATCACGTATTAGATTGCGAGAAGAGGGGAATCGGAATCACCCAAAACCGAAACTCATTTTTGCTGTATTTTTCTCACGATCGCTGGCCGACCATCCTAATGAAAATGGCCTCTAACGGCCATCAAAGTTTCGTCGTTTTGTGCGATATTTTAGTAAACTAGTTTTTTTGAAAATTTTACGGGCTCAAATATCATTTCAAAATTTGAAAAAAAAAAAGCAAAAAGAGATAACGACCCCGTCGAGATCTTCTTATTTCCACGTCGTAATTGTAAAACATACGTCAGCAAAGAGGGATAAAACGTGGGAAAGGAGTACGCCCGGGATGAACATTATTTATTCGGGCTTGTTCCATTTCCACGCGTGCCGCGTACGCGCCTACCGTGGATGGATACTCTCGCCCCGGTGCTTTATTATTTCACCCTTGCCTGTTTCGCCGGGGATTCCTGAACCCTTGACTCCCCACGGCCCTCTCTCAGCTATGCTCCTCTCATTCTCTCTCTGTCTGTCTCTCTCTCTCTCTCCGTCGCTTCTCCTTATCAACCTACTCGCTCATGGAAAAGATACACGTGGGAGAACGAAACGTCCCCTGGACAAAGTGGAATATCGCGGAGAACGGCGGTTTCGTGTTTTACGGTTGGCGTCGCGACGGCCACTGTTAAAAAATCGATCGCGAAGACTTTTTGAAAATCCCATAGATCTTTTGTATTTTCATTTTAAGATTTTTATTATTTGAATATTCATTTTTAAGGTTTTTTTTGTTTTTATTTTTCTCTTGAGATTTAAAAAATTTTAATTGTCATTATGCGATTTATTGAATTTTAATTTTGCGATTTTTTAAATTTGTATTTTCATTATGAGTTTTTAAAAATTTGTATTTTTATTTTGAGATTTTTATCAACACATTTTTTTACCGCGCGGGTATTACTGCGCCGTTTCGGTCGAGTAAACCAAAACAATCATAACAAGCTTTCGATAAATAATACAAAATACGTTTCACTCTCGAAAACACCCTTGCAAACCAAAACTCGAGAGTTAACAAATTAGTTGAGCATTTATTTTGCGGCATGTGTAATTAAACGTAGCAACGGGAGCGTTGAAGTTAAAATTAAAAAACCCAAAAAAATCGAAAAACAAAATTGTCCGAATAATTTTCAAAAAACCGGTACAATCCGTTCCAGTTTGGGCCATAAGCCATATTGCGATTTAACATACGTGGAAACGTAGGTCGACCAAACGAGTGGGTTATTTCGTACCGTCGAATCGGCGGGGAGGGGAGCGGCGGAGAGGGGGGGGGGAATCACGAGCCGCGAAACGAGATTTACCGTGGACGTCGTGTGCATCGTTGCGAAACGGCATTACCGACACCACGCGTGCATCCCGAATATCGCCCTTCGCGTCCCCTCCCGATCCCTCTTATACATACGTAATCACACGGTCATCCGTAATACGGTTTACCCCGGGAAACGAACGAGTTTATCATTTCGCGAGGAGGACCGAAGCGCGACCGGAGAAACGCGTCAGTTTCGCAGGCATTTTTTTTTTGGCTATTGATGAAACAGCGTCGTTCAAAAGTGAAAGGTGATGGATCGAAAAATGATGGCCAATAACGACACGATCGATAATGGTCGATAAGATCCAAAGCGAGTGTTTTATTTTTTTCATCGAATCGCTTTCTTCTCGATCGAATGTTGAATACCGGAAGAACGAAGGTTGAGGGCCGTTTGTTTGGGTTTTTTTTGGGTTTTTGGAATTCTGGTTCTTCCGGAATATTGAATATCGGAAGGACGAAGTTTGAGGGCCGTTTGTTTCGGTTTTTGGAATTCCGGTTTTTCGGGAATGTTGAATACCGGAAGGACGAAGGTTGAGAGCCGTTTGTTTGGGTTTGCTTAGGTTTTTGGAATTCCGGTTTTTCGGGAATGTTGAATACTGGAAGTACGAAGTTTGGGAGCCGTTTGTTTGGTTTTTTGGAATTCCAGTTCTTCCATAATATTGAATACCGGAAGGACGAAATTTGAGGGCCGTTTGTTTGGGTTTGTTTAGGTTTTTCGAATTCCGGTGCTTCCGGAATATTGTATACCGGAAGGACGAAGTTTGGGTTTGTTTGGGTTTGTTCAAATTTTTGGAATTCCGCTTCTTCCGAAATACTGAATACCTGAAGGACGAAGTTTGAAAGCGTTTGTTTGGGTTTGTTTACGTTTTTTGGGATTTTGTTGGAGTTCCGGTTCTTCCGGAATCTTGAATACCAGAAAGACGACGTTTAGCGGTCATTTGAGGGCCGTTCCATATTCTATTTCTCCGTTCTTTCTTGTCCCGAAACATCGAGAATAACCTCACGCCGATCTCACGGTAATCAGAGACACCAAGTGGGAATAGCCCCGAGGTTGATCGACGGGCCGATCGATCAGAGGGGCGATCGAGTCCCATCGGTGCATCAACATATATAACGGGCTAGGGGAAACGCGTCGACGGAGAACTCAACGAGGATCATCCCGAAAAGCTCCTGGCGAAATCCCCCGAGCCTCTTGTTGGGTATCTCCCCCCCCCGCCCCCCCTCTCCGCTCCTCCTCGCCTTTTATGTGTGTGCGAAACTTGTTCAGCCCTCGAGAATGGCACACTTACTTAATTGCGAGCACGCGTCCGAACCCCTTATTTTTACCCCCTCGTACTCTTGGGCTGAAAATACCCCCCCCCCCTCCTGCCAACGCCCTTTCCTAATGCGTTATGTTAATGAGACGAGATTTATGGGCCGAGGAGTTTAAGAGTTTACCTCTATTAAGGCGAAGGTCCCTGGGCAGCCTCCGAGCTCCCTCCGAACTCCCTTGGCCCTTCCGCCGGAAACGTCCCGTTCTAAGCACTAAATTTGTGGTTTTCGAGCTGTCGTGGGTCGTAAGGTTGACCTTTTGGTCCTGTCAACGAGGTGACCTCTTGAAGCATACGAGGACGAAGATTTTACCTGTTTTCCAAAAAACGGAAGAACTTCCGGTTAGGGGCTCTTACCTGTGCCCTCCTTTGATTCAATTCGAGTATTTGAATTTTCGTTTCGGTTTGTTTGGGTTTAAATGCAAACGGACAAAGCCGAGAAATGGGGTGGTTGGGGTTGTTTGGGTGTGGTTACTTTGGGTTATATATTTTAGGTATATTTGCCGAAAAAAAAAGGTACGGTAAATCCTATTTTTTGTGACTTATTGGTAGCTTATTTTCAGTGGATTTTCTCTCGGTATTCCGGAGTCTCGAGTATATACCTTTTGCATTATCGGCTCACCAATGCACGTTGTACAACTGATGTACGTCGGGCTTCGGCATTATGGACTACCCCGTCAACCCTCCGCCGTCATAGCCCGATCGGCCAATGCTAATAAGCAAGGATTCAATACCCTCGACCATTTTCAGTATTAGCTTTTAAAACCCCCTTTTCCAATCTCTCGCTCATCCCTCCTGTCTCTCTTCGACACATTTGCTCTCGATCCACACATTTTCTTTTTTTTTTTTTGCCGGATCCCAGACTCTTCGACGAAACCCAAACAAACCCAAAAAGTCGATCCCGATACCATCGGCCGTTGACCGAAAAACACGTATCGATGATGAAACGTAAAATGTAAAAACAAAACTGCTGGAAACAATATCGTACGAGTGCGCGATGAAATGAAAAAAAGGGCCGATTGCGCGCATGCGCGATAAAACGAAAGAAACGCCAATGGAAATTTAAATATTTATTTAATTTCGAGAAAAGCTGTGTATATACAAGGTGTCCCACGATGGAATGCCCATCATTTAATTCGCCTTAAACTCTTCATTTCTAGAGAAAAATGACGAAAAAATTTTCTAGTAAGGTTTTTCGCATTTTCCCAGTATAATTTTGCACTTTCGGCAAAAACTCGGGCATATTCGTAATCAGCGGAAAATTTCCGATCAGATACATCCTTTTAATACTTTGAAAACGAAAAAAAAATTTTTCGCCCTGCCCGGCCGCTTTTCCAGAATCTCAAAAATTGCGATATTTCAAAAGGTCGTAGGGTAAGCTTCTTATTAGCTACGGAGATTTATAAGGTGTGTTTGGAAAAGGTTTTTGCCTGACTTAAATAATGGCGTT
>JAPYZJ010001079.1:0-31311 GCA_030522765.1 Ophioninae sp. B BG-2022a | reverse complement strand
TGCCAATTTTTCCATACATACCCCTTTGCCTCTTTTTTTGCCATTTTTCAATTGGACTTTCCGGGAAAACTATAAGAGATATCGATATGATTCCAACGCCATTGTTTAATTCAGGCAAAAACCTTTTCCAAACACACCAAATAAATTTCCATCGCATATAAGAAGCCTACTCCACGACCTTTTGAAATATCGCGATTTTTGCGATTCTGGAAAAGTGGCCGGAAAAGGCGAAAAATATTTTTTTCCGTTTTTTAAGTATTAAAAGGATGTATTTGATCGGAAATTTTCCGCTGATTACGAATATGCGCGAGTTTTTGCCGAAAGTGCAAAATTACACTGGAAAAATGCGAAAAACCTTGCTAGAATATTTTTTCGACATTTTTCCCTAGAAATGGAGAGTTCAAAGCGAATTAAATTGTCGATTTGTCTTCAAAGTATAAATATGTGTCGAACTATTTCAAAGGTCCAGACAGATTTTTAGGAACGTAATACGTGACGTATAACTTGACGTCTTGATATACGAGTGAAGGCAGTAGCGATCAAGGATACCAAATGGTGGAGGACATCATGGAACAAGGGTACTATGGGATGAGTTTATTGGGAAAAAAAGAGTGTGTCAACCACTTGGGCAACTACTAGCCTTTCGTCCCACCCTTAGAACCATAACGTGATCAAACCACGACGATATATTATTTTAATGTTTTAATATCGTGTCCTAGGTCGTTCGGACAACGCGGCGTCGAGAACAGCACGAGAGCATTTCGCGTCCTTCTCCCCTCGTCTTTTACGATGCTTTCTTTCCTCCCTTCTGTCCTTCGATTATATATCCCAGAGCTATTTCAGTTCCTCCCTCTGAATGGTCAGTTGGCCCGATTTGCTTGGTCGCTGATAAAACGAATATATATATATATATATATATATTGATATCGCAAACTCCTTCGTATCTCCAAATCCACAGAGAATTTCGACGGGTTTGCCAATGATATTAAGGATTACATCAATTCGCCACGAAACAAAGATTCGACAATCTTTTCTTTGTAGGTATGGAAGGGTTTATGATATATTTTCGCAGTTTCGAAGACGTCGGGAGAAAATAGCGAAAGTTTCGGAATGCGTTTGGATACCTTCGTAAGATGGATTTGATATGGCTAAAATAGGGCTGTTTTCGAATGAAGAGAATTAAATCATCTGTTTGGATTGCATTAGGTTGGGTAATAAGGTCGTAGCGTTTTTATATTTTCACTTATTTGTACTGAATATTTGATTTTTATTTAAAATACTGCTGAAGCAGCCCATAACATTTACACCACCAAAAATGTTGTCGAAAACGTTCAAATCATTTTCTTATCTTTCTTATCCAACCCTGATGGACCTTAACCCTCCCTCTCCCTCCCCTACACAAACCCAAACAAACTTTCATCCGCACTGTTTCTATCATGTTTTCCCAACCCTGCGTCCTCGAACTAACCCCCATCGGGTGACTCAACCTGCTTTAACTGCACATTTAATTTCTGTAACGTCAGTCAGCTCATCGTATTACCGCTTCTACGAGGATGGGAAAGCTTGTGGGCTTGACTGGGTATTGTTGGCGGAGGAGAGGAGAATGTTTGTACGGGAATACCGGCTGGGTACATAGCCCGACAAATTCCTGAAGCAGCGGGACGAGAGAAACGAGAGGAGGGGTCCAGCGGAGCGGGAGGGGGAGGGGGCTGAAAAAGTATGGCGCATTGTTCTCGTTGGAGCGACGAGTCTCCAGCTACTGGAGAACGATTTAAAGCGTGGACTGACGAGGGGAGGGGACGAAGGGGCAAAGAGAGGCCGGGGGGAGAGGGGTTGATAGAAAGGGTGGGGAGGGGTGAAGTCTCGCCCCGATAACGACCGGGATAAATCAGCTCGTGTCGGAACGAGGTGCTGCTCCAAAATCAATAATAATGGGCAGGAGCCATTAGTAAAATTAATAAATTATGCCCCACATTATGTGCATTGTGAGTCGTCCACCCGTGAGGATATAGGCATTACGTTCTATATCCTTCGACTATTGCGCTAGCATTTGCTCGTTTATAGATATCTCGTCCCAGGTACTAATATGTCGTTAATCAAATTAGCGAATAATCCGCATCATTATAACCCGGCGACCGTTAATCCTGTACCTGTTTCTACGAGTACCGAACTTCCGGACTTTGCGGTTTACCCGGGCCTGATTATAAAAGTCGTTTTAACTAATCGGTAATCCGTCGTTGTTAACGACTTCTGGTTACTTTCGGTTTTGGGGATCCTAGGCGGATACCTCTTTGGTTGGGTACACTGAGTGGCGTCATCAGAAATTCAGATTTCTAACACGGTGACAATGGGCCATCGTCGTCTAGAGTTCTGAAGGTTGAAACGTGAAATTAGGAATTGTTGATGTTGTTCTAGGTGCCTGTAGAATCTAAATAATTATTTTGAGATTTTAGAGGATAGTTTTAAACTAGTTTTAATAGCAACCTAGTTCAAGTTCTAAACTAGGCTTTAGAACCCTAAAACTAATTTTGGAATCCTAGATGACTCTAGAATCCAAAAAATTCTTTAAAAGTTTTAAAGCCTAGTTTTAAACCAGTTTTACTCGTAACCTAGTTCAAGTTCTAAACTAGGCTCAAGTACCCTAAAAATGATTAAAAAATCCTAGATGCTAGTTAACAACTCGGTGTGCAAAGAGATTCACAGGAACGTCATTTTTTCCGAACCCAATGTCCGGCGTGCGTGGCTAGGGTTCCGTTAAAAGCATCTGAACGTCCGTTTCTTTTCACCGGAAGTGGTTAAAGCACCTCTAATATAGGCAGTACTCAATCGTGGAGAAGATTCCCTAAAAGTCCCTAGGTAGGAACGGTGCTGGTTTCGGTTGGATATCTATCGACGAGAACATAGCTTCCTATTAGCAGGCAACTTCACACGGACGGAAACCAGGCTCACCTCTCTCTCCCGTTTCCACCTCGATTTTCTCTCTTCCCGTGGCACCCCCCTTCGGACGATATCGTATAAATGTGCCGTTAATTACTTACCCCGTGATCGCGACACTACCACCAACCTCAGTTCGGTCCTAGTACCTCCGGTTTCCTCCAGCGCCAGTTCCCAGCCGTTTGGCTGCTTTTGTGTTCGGAAGGAACGAAAGGGAGGAGAAAAGAGGTGGGGGATGGGGGGTTGGAAGTTGGAACCAGGGGTTTGTCGCGAAGTGGGGAGTTTGAGGTTCTGGAGACTCCGACACCTCTGGCGACCCCCCTGTTCCCACTTCCAGCTCGTCTCATTGCACCTCCTCGTCGTACTCGTCCGTTGAACATAGCAGCCCTCTTTCTACGTTCACGTTATGGTGCCGCGTGTTAAGGAAACTAATGTTTATTTGAAAAACTAATTGAACGGACTCTCTCTCGCGCATCTACAGCCGGCAATTAAACGAGATTACTGCAGCAGCGAGAGGCTCTTTGGATGGTGGAGAAGGCCGGGCCGGAATAGCCTAGGCACCGCAGTACAGAGAAAGAGAGGAAACTGAGAGCGAGAGGGGATTAGATAGAATGTTCGTAAGATATGGAAGCCCCAATGGTTAACTGCAATGCCGCTTCTGTCCTCCTCCTAAACGTACCTCTTGTTCTACCTTCTAACGGGTCATTCGAAACCAACCAACACTCGTAAGGATATGTTCTGATTTATCACGAAAAAAAAAGGTTATGATTTTCAACTTATTTATTTTTTAGACCCAAACAAACCCAAACTTGATTATTCATGTAAGGAAAACTTGCTTATATATATACGAAAAACTCTATTTATATAAGACAAACTTTTGATCTTTAGAAGTTGAAAACTGTGATCTTTGACAGTTGTCTAATAAACCAAACAAAAATTGTCTTATAAATAAATACCATATATAACTCATAAATTCATATAGATAAAAAAAAGATGTAAAGAAAAAAATATATTTGTCAATGTTAGGTCTAAAAATTCAGAACATTCCCATACTTAATTGTTACGTCAACCCTGGTATACTATCCCCCCCCCCCCCTATTGGAAGAGGTAATCAATTGATCGCTTGTTTAATGATTGCATCGAGTATCACGGAACCTCCCAGTTGCCTTCACCTAATGTCAACCACTTAAATTTATAATAGGCGTTCACGCTTGTAACAGCATAGAGAGTCTCATTCGTACAACACTGCTGCATCTTGTTACTGGATCGTACTATATTCTTTCGGCCGCACGTAGCCGTAGTGGAACGTATTCTCTTTCAGCTCGTTTCATTCTATGGCCATGCTGCATGAACTTGCCGGAAAATAACGTTTGACCATTAGCGGATAGCATTCTGCTGCGACTACCTGGAATCTGCTAGAACTAATTTTGGGCTTCGGTCTAACCCTCTAAAAATCACTGTGGCAGTTTTCGTATGAGAACGATTGAACTTTCCATACTTTGTAATAGCATCTCACAGCTCCGAGGAAATTCTAATGAAACTGACCAACGCTGGTGGCTCCAGTTAAGCAGGGTCGGGAGAGACTGATACTTGGATCGTTTAGCTCTGGCTGGCGCATCGACCAGTTAGCGCGAGGCTGATTTTTGGGTTTGTTGGGGTTCGGAAACCATCCTTCCATACAGTCTTTCCAAATAGACAGCGTAAACCATCAACTTTTGCAGCCTAGACTACCCACCTATCTTTCGTAGGTACCCTTGCGGTCCTTCCAAACATGCGGATGATGCATCAAAGAAGCACGTACGCAATTTGCCCACCCAAGTGCTTCGTTGGCAAAGCGACCCTCTCATTCTGCATGTAGCAGTATCGAATCTCATCCACCTCTAACGATCGTTCAACCGTCCACTGTGGGCTTCCAAAGTCTTTGGAGGTCGAGGCACCTGGTATGAGACTGGTATCATCGGTACTAGATAGGCTAAGTGGGTGGAGTTGGCTGCCAATACTTGTTTCGCGGAGATAAAGGCATCCTCGTAACACGATAGCTCAGCCATCTGCTCAGGCAGCCGAAACCAGTGAAGCTACTGTTAAGCACTCCCTACCCTACGTGCAGCAAACCTCCAGCCTAGATCGCTTGGCCCTCATAAGAGGGAAACGACACACTTGCCTATCCTTGACAAGCTCGATTTTACTTGGGACCGCTACTATTATAGTCGACGCTTCCATCCACCATACCATATTTGGGGCCCTCCCATCCCTTCCTCCTCTAATAGATGGGACATGGAAGGCCAAGGAAACACAGGGGCTCGAACACCAAAACCTGGACATCGGAACGCCACCCAGGCAAGTTCCTAACTTATAATTATTATCCAGACTAGCATCCCTAGGTACACGACTACCCTACATAGCCCCCGGTTATGCACGGCCGCCTTATCATTCGCGTTGCTACTAGCGAATGCGATATTCTCCTACAACCAAACCCACCCTTCCCACTTACCTCTCAACCCCTAATGCCTTAACCGACAACGGAGTGCCAAGCGTGACGGTGGCTTTTCAGTTTGAACCACCCTCTTCTAAGTATTTTCGGATACTGGATCTCCACGCTGTACACCACGATACATCCTTGGCTTCCATTCAATTAAGCCCTTCTCTGCTTCTTTTTTTCCCTTCCTGCGGGACTGGGTTGGACTAGAACGAAATCTATGTCACTTTCGGTTGTCTTTTTGATGGACACTACTTTAGCTAGAAGTGAGATCTATTTAACGAAATCATCAGATTTTGGATCATGATTCCAATGGCCTGCTGATGAATGCTAGGAAAGACTGGAATAACAGTTTCCTAGGAAAATAGAGGGTTTTGTTAGATAGTCCATTCGGACTCGAAACAACCTGCGCCGAGAAAAAATGTGATTTCGTAACGAATCTTTGCCAGGAATGAAATAAATTATTTGGAGAAAATAATATATAGGTGCGAGGACAAGTAGGGCAAGGCCTATTTATCATCGAATTTCGAACGAGCAATGAAGCAGGAACGGTGAAACGTGGCGCATTCTTCTGGGTCCGCAATGCTGCCTAATCGAGAATGCAGTCATCGATGCTGGTGCGGTAACGAGGGCCTATGGAAGCCACTATATTTCATGGAGAAAACCAACAAACAGCTTCCCTAATCGGCGTGCCAACGGCAGCGATAACGAATGGAAGCCACTCATTGGGCTACGATTTATAATCCCTCACATAGCTAGAGACCAGAGGGAGACAGAACTCATTGGTGGTACGGCAAACTGCGTTGTGTATTTCTGTGGAAACGGGCTCGGAAACAGAGAGGTGCCACTAGCTGGAGAAACATGAGAATTGGAGTACCGAGAGCAAGTGAGAGAACCAGAACGAGAGACTCGGTTGTCGAGGCTTGCTTCTGTCTGCAGGTCTAGATACGCTCGCGCCGGCATCGACATTACATTCCACATTAACCAAATTATGATTTAAGGTCGCGCATTGTCGCGGTACCCTCACCGATTGTTCAGAACCAAATAGTTCTCATTCGACATCTCTCTCTGCCTCTTTCTCTCTCTTGCTCGATCTCTTTCAGCTGGTGAATAATAATATGTGCGCAATTAGGTTGAAGCCAGTTGGACGCATGGAAAGAGGACTATCAGGACAGAAATCGAAATCGAACATAAACGACCACCTTGTAATTGCATATTTAATCAGGCAATTGTTTGGGTTTGTATAATTAATCACGAATTTGTTTGGGTTTGTTTGGGTTTGCATAATTAATCATGAATTCAAGGTTTCAGTAGGCCATCGATGTAGCATATACTTAGAGGTCACCATACACAATTTTTCGATTAATGAATGGTTTGTTTGGGTTACTACTTTTGCTACTACTTTTCCTTATCCAAGTTTTTTACTTAATCAACACTGGGGCTTAAATAAATAAAACTGAATGTATACCGATCTAAAATCAACAAAAAATAAACCTGTACATATATAATTGATTTCGGTGTACAGCATTATCCCCTTGCAATGTAGATACCACGCAATTGGGTAGGACATTGAACGAAACTCGAAATTTTTTCGGAGGATCACACTAGGGGATGTAGAACCGCGAATCCTCCGGACTTCTCCGGTATACGTCAGTAAGGGAATGACAAAGAGTCGACTGTAAGAAAGAGGGAGAGAGACAGATGAAGCGATAAGAGGGGTAGGAGGTAGGAGGCAAGAGAGAAAGAGAGATCGAGAGAAGGGTAGAGAAAGAGCAGGCAGGCGGTCGGCAATAAAAGTGATGAACGGGTCTGCAGCAGAGTGGTCGTAGCAGAAGACGACCACGGAGTCACTCGTCAGGTTTACGTCCGGAACGTTCATCATAGGGTGACAGCCTTCATTGCCTGGAACCCAGGTTACCGTTTCCTCCCCTGCCGCGCGTTCGTCGCTGTTCCTGGTCTCCGACAAACCACCCCCAGCTCGCACCCACCCCTAGTTCGCATCGTCCTCGAAGCAAACCTCGACCATCTACTCCTATCGGACCCCTTGCGACCGCCTATCTCACGGCGCCACCGTCAAGCAGGATGCTCCTGCTGTTCCTGCTCTTGGTGGAGCTTCTCATGATCTATGACATGCAACGTTATCATCGCATTTTCGATGCTTCCCTATCTCAAACAATTTTATTGTCAACTTTCACCAACCCCTGGCTGACACTGACCTGTCAAACGCAGGAATAGGTATTGAAGAAAAGGTAGTAGTTGGTAACCCAATAGACAGATAACCCAAACAAACCCAAACGAAACTGAAACAGAACCGAAACAAACCCAAGCGAACCGAAAAAAACCGAAACAAATCCAAAGAGCTCTACGGTCATTGCAGCTCTTGGGCTTTCGACCTTTTTCGTACATAGTACTGTCCTACGGTGTTATTTAAGCGAGAGCACTCTTTGCGAACGCGAAAGCACCGACTCCTGGTGTAATTAGTGAAAGTAGAGGAAAAAAAAGAGGGGTATAGAATGAGACGGTACGGAGTTTGTGCCTCGAATGGGTGAGGATTGCGTTGGGGGTATTGGAGGATGAGTTGGAAGGTAGGAAGGGCGCCTCGGCAGAAGGGTAGCCATAAAAGTTTATGCTCTCCATATGTTGTAATATAGTTGGTAGCAACCGGCAGGGTACGCGGGGATCGGTAAAATATGCGGGCAATAAGTATGGATTGTTATTAACACGGGGCGGCACAGTGTCCGCCGCGCGTTTCTGAATCCATTACCTCCGCATGGTGGCTGAAATACCGACCGATATATCCGAGCTCTGTGTACATCGTGCACACCGATGTGCTGTACTCGACTCCCAACTGGAAGGAGACGCGTACCATCCCTACTTCCAACCCCCTTCAGCCCTTTTCCAAACCCTCTACGATCAGGAGAGCGACCAACAGAGACCGAGAGAGAAAGAGGAAGACAGTAGCGTATGAATGGATTAGCAGCTATGCTGGCTTGTGGTTGAAATTACGATCGGATTTCGTGTACGTCTGCCTCCGTACTACGCCTCTGTGTACACCGATACCTACGGTTTTAGACTAAAGTATAAGGCCCCTAAAGATATTCATATTCTAAAGTCTTTTTTTAAAATATTCTTTATCATAAACATTTAATTAATTTAGTTAATTTTTTTGGAACCTTTCGTAAACTTGGAATAAAGAATTGATATTATAAAGATATTGATATTCTAAAATGATTTCTGCCAAACATTCTTTATTATAAAAAAAAATTTAATTAAATAAAAAATGGAAGTAAAAAATGGAATATCAATTCGTGAATGATTGTCACCTCCGTACGACTATGAAATCAGATGTAGAATGATAAGAATGATAATGATAGAAAAAAGCTTACAAATCGGCTATCCAGAAGTGAAAAAAATGGCTCGAATAGAAGTAAAGCCAGATCAGGCAAAGGCCAAGTGCTTTCATTCGTCATCAAAAACATTTCTCGTTGAAGGTTGGAAAATGAGAAAACGAGGAGTCGAGGGCTTGGCGGGGTCTCTAACTAGACGCAATGAACGGAACAGTGGAGAGTGAGAGACCCGGAATTGCAACGGCAGCACTTTCATCCTGTGACATATCCGTGGATTCCAAGCACAGCAATGAAGACTAACACTCGCAATGCTGCGGAGGCTAACCAGAAATAATGTGACTGTAGATCAATCCTACCGTACTAAAATCTAAATTCAGGTGGGCGACTGAACTTGGTTACTCTTAGTGTTTAATGTCTGATTCATTGAAGCGTTTTTTTAACTGTTGGGTCAATGTCTATTTGCTTGATCGTTTACTACACTTATTGAAGGACGACATTTGATGAACGTTAATTATACTAATAGAGAATCATGCTAATAGAGCAAAAGATGGTCATTTGGAATACTATTTCGTTTGGTTTGGGTTTATCTTTGCTTGGATTTGGATTTGTTTGAGTTTGTATTCAGCTCGCAAGTACATACTGAGCCAAGCGATCACCCATCCAAGTATTCTTGTCCCCCTTTACTCCCTCATATTTTGACATCCTAACATCATATCCGAAAAAAATGTCAAAAAATATCATTGGTTCGCTAGGATGAAATAATGAAACGACGCCAGAATAAGCATCTGTCCCGTTGGCAACCTTCCAGGTTTGATATCACTGGCAATTACTCGAGATGAAAAAAAAGGTTGTTCGGGCATGACTGCACCCTCATCTGAGAATGCCCGAGTACAAACGGAAAGGTCGATGCGCAGGGAGGAAGGGTTTCCCAGCGCGGTGGGAGGGACGTCGAAAAAGAAAGACTCGTCAGTGGTGGAGAGTACGGTGTTGGCGGGAAATGGTAGAGCCGGAAACGGAATGTCGGATGAGACGAAGTTAACTCAAGTTGATTTACCCGGAGGGTCGGGGAGGGGGGGGGGTGTGGTGGAACGTGGTGGGCCCGGTGTAGACCGACGCTCAGACACGTAGCACCAGATTTAGTGAGACGTCGTGACGCCACGACGGATACATAGATATCTTCCAGGGGCGTACCTTCATCCTTGCCCTACCGTCCAGGCTGTCGTGTGCGACGCGAGACCGTTCTCCGCAAACGGGAAGTAGCCGCGCACATAAATTAGGACCGCGACATCTCGAGGGCGACTGGAACGAGCGAGAGAATGCGAAGAACGAAAAGGAGGGTGGTGGTGGTGGTGAGGGGTAGTCGCTAAAGGGGGGTTGCCAGGTTGGAAAGAGAGATAGACCAAACGAGAAAGAAAAACCCTACCGAGTCACCGAAGTGAGACAACCTAGGAACGAGAGATGCTGTACGTTGAGTAAACGCGTTTCTCATAATTTACATACTTTTTTAGACCTCGACCCTACCACGATGCACTTTCACAGTATCCGAGCGGCAAACTTATTTCACCTGGAGAAAAAAGAAGAGTTCTTGGTAATGGAGCTTTCTTCGACTAGGGGAATTATTGAAGACTCGAATGGTCATCAGCAGCCAAAGACGAAGATTTTTCGAAGATTTTTACTCCAAACAAACAAATCCGAACCCAAACAAACCCAAACACAAACAAACTGATTTTCAAAACTCCTGTAATACTTGAGGCAACCGAATGTACATCTGGTACACCGAACATACAGTATCTACTGAATCTGTCCTAATTCTAGACTTCCCAACAGTCATCAAAAATACCTTCTCCATCGTCCCTCAAATGAGTGATCCAAAAAATCATTCAGATTCGTATGATCAGACGCATAACTTTATTTCATTATGACTGGAGGTTCTGCTGTCAGTGATAATAATAAAGATCCGTCGATAGGAGGGCCATTACGATCACCTGTTCATTTAGTATCGTTGGCGTGGCAAAGCGAGATGGTGGTAGAGACCAGCAATGTAGGGATCGACCACGTATTTATCGCTATCCGAAATACATTCATTTTCATTTCGAACATTACGTAGGAGAGTAGAGGAGGGGCGAGGGGAGGGGTTGGGTGGGAGAGGTAGCCGGGGAAAGGGTGGAGAGTGTAGGCTAGGGTATTACCAAGAGCCAATGATATAGAGACTATTACCGTCACTACATACCGGGCCCGGAGTGATGGCGGGTGACTGCGTGCCTCGATAGTGCTAAGCCTCAGGCAGTAAAATACATTGGTCCGGTGGCTGTGATCCGGCCGTATCAATGCTGCTGGACCGTTACGTGTGGTGCCTACCACCCCCCTTCAATGTCCACCCTCAAACTCCCATTCAACCCCCTCCGATCCAACGAGTGACCCTTCCTATGGATGGTTCTCTCTGTTTCATCCCTCTTCCAAGGGGTTGGTTGAAGCGAGCTGGATTCATACTAGGATAGCACCCAATACTAAACCGGACCAGTCCTTCCTACGCTGAACAAACTCCGACAGCTCTGCACGCTGTGTTGCAATACGATCCCGTTATACGCCACGTCACTTCGTGATCTATCTACGTTCCATCCTAACCATTCTACACTCCGGAATGTGTTTGCTGTTGTATATAAGGGATGACAGGCCAAACAGAACTCGTTCTGATTACCGGCTACACCTTCCTCTACCTGTGGCCAAACAATGAGCTTGGTGCCAACATGGACAGCCGCGTCTTAATTCGTCTGCTTGTTTGGGTTTGAATTTGTTTGAGTTTTGTTTGGATTTGAATTTGTCTGACGTTGTTTGGGTTTAAGTTTGTTAGAGTTTGAGTTTGTTTGGGTTTGTTCGGGTTCAACGTTATACGCCACGTCACTTCGTGATCTATCTGCGTTCCATTCTAACCATTCTACACTCCTGAATGTCTTTGCTGTTGAATATAAGGAATGACAGGCCAAACTGAACTAATTCTGATTATCGTCTACAACTACCTCTACCTGTGGCCAAACAATGAGCTACGTGCCAACACGGACAGCCACGTCTTATTTCGTCTGAGGATCTTCAGCTTCGAAAAGTTTTATCGTACTTTTTGAGTAGCTTCGACCGGTTTACTCGTCAGATACTTGGACAAGTTTCCACCAGAAACTCGACAGGGAATTCTGGGCTCGGACGTGAGTCGTATTAGGAAATAGGTCTTTAAGGACCAACCCTGAGTTTTTGATAAATACCGTCGCGAATTCTTTTTTTTTTCTCTTTATGATTACTTTTGTTGGGTGGGAACTCGATTGGAGTTGGAATAAAGAATGATTATTAATCTGGTAAGTTTCAATATAAAGAGATATCGAGAAATGATGTTAGCCCTAGAACGTGGTTTTTTTAATTTTAGCTAAAAATCTGTCATTGAAGTTCTCATATTTTAATTATTCGTAAATGTTTAAATCGAGACCACGTAATATTTAAATTACTTTCAAGAAGTCGAAATGTTTGGTTTTTTTAAACTAAGACTAATAATTATATTTTCCAAAATAGTTCCAACCCTTAATACGTTAAATCCGTTTTCTCGTGCAGAATTATTCTTCGAAGTAGATTGGACGAGAGTTTGGTAAACTGAGCGAAAAAAGGATCAAGCAGGGGAATAAGAAACGTGCGGCTAGCGAACATGGATGGGTACGGTGGTAAAGAAAAATTAATCGCATTCTTTGCAAAGGAAATCCCACCCCTTTATCCTTGGCAAGCCAAATGCCCGATCGTTTGTCAGCCGGAATAGTGAATTAATGATGATTGCTAAGGCTCCAGCCCCGAATGAGTCTCACGTTTGGCACGTCCTCTTTGTCACTCCAGCTTTCTGCATCCTATCTTTTCAAGCAACACCTAATCGGTCTGAGAGCGAGTGAGCTTGTGGCGAAGCCGATCTCGTTCCCTCTCTTGCAATTTCAGAACGATTCTTCACCTGTCGAAATTATCCTTCATCCCTTTTTTGCTTTTTTTATCGTAAAGAAACAAAACTGCGATTTCATATTTCTGCAAGTTCATAGACTGCTTGGAACTGGTAACCCAAACAAACCTAAAAAAACTGCAGTCAATTTTCAATCAGTTAATCAGAATATCAAAATTTTCTGAATAGTTTCAGTATTTTTTCAGATTGAATTTTTGGGTTTGTTTGGGTTTTGAGTTGAATATAAAGCTTTCAAAGCTGCGTATCACATCGTCATATAGTGACAGTCTAGAGAGCTACGAGTTAAAAGTTCCAGCAATCGACAACGATTCCCATTTTAACCATTCCCAAAGTAAACTGGGTTACCATTTTTTAGATGAATATCCATTCATGACGGAAACCACCAACGCAACGAAAGTTGGCGAAAAAGACGTGAATATCCACACACTGGTTGGGGACTAACGAGTTTGTTTGGGTTTGCTACCTGAAGGGGTAAAAGTCTGGAGGATTTCCAGTCGATTTGAATTGTGCATACGGCGATGAACGCCGCCAGCAATTTGTGGTATCTCACCAGGTAGGCCTCAATTCCGTTATCGTCCATCGTCCTTTATGATTCGCCCTCATTCAACCGTTTCCAGCAAACTCTTCTTTGACCCCCCGCGGAAAACATCGTTGCACTAGAAACTTCGGTAATTTCCGGAGTAAGCGGTATCAAAAGATTCTTGATGTACCCTAGTGCTTCCGGTTGAAGAAAACGTCCGGACTGCAAGCCCGGGGGCTCTTCGTATCGTTAAATATCCATGGTGGGAACATGGTCATTTCTATGGTCAAAAGCCAGAAGAATCTTCGAAAAGTCCTTCAGGGAATGCTCAATGATTGGGTTTGTTTGGGTTACGAGTAAATTGAAATAGGCGTAAATGTAAAAACAAATGCAAACCCAAATAAACAAGCTCGACTCATACAAACCCAAACCCAAACAAACTCAAACAAGCCCAAACCCAAACAAAATTCTATTTTACCGAGGCGAGCCTCGTCAAAGTTTTGTCGCTGTTCCGGGTCTTAACAGGAAAATCAACTCTCCGACGCGAAAGTCTCTCGCGATTGACTGGTTGAGTTAAATCGTTGAACCTGCGGACCGAAGCCTCCGCCTGGACGAGGAATGAGAGTGGAGAAAGCAACGGCTACAAGCGTATGTCCCCTTTGAGCGTTCCTCATGAATTCAACGCCTTAACGTTCAACGTGCCACGTTAATACCTCGAACTACACTTATGACAGGGAGAGCGGGAAGGGCCAACTCGCGGGCGAGTTCCCTACGAGGGTAAGCGAAATTATGCTTGTCAGGTCCATTAACCGGAAGCCGGTTGGTTCGTAAGCGTCTCCGATGTGAGTCCTCTCTACTCGTATACCACCTACTATACGTGTTTAGGCACTCCCTCCGTTCTGTATCGCCGCTGTGGGAATACTGTATTAGACAAGCCAGAATTCATTCTATAACTACGTACGACGCTGAGCTTACATGGATTTGGCATTTTTATGCAATCAAGAATTCAATTCTTTATCATATTTTCGTTGGTGTCCCGTAGCAAAAGTGGATGAGGATGGTTCGGGGATGAAAAAATCGTGTACACGTACGGGTAGCTCAAAGCACAGAGATTGAAAACTTAAGGGGTTATTCTATCATGACTCAAAAGTAAAGTCTTTTTAAAAAAAAATATATATATATATTATCGTTTCCTATTTGAATAACATGGGATTTTCAGACTAATTCAGTCATGATTTTTTGTAAGTACTCCTAAGCAAAAAAAAATTCATGTAAAGCTATTCTTAACTGGTATGTCTAGGTGTAACATTTTTTACAAGGCTTTATTACAACCCTTACGCCTTCCAACCCAAACAAACCCAAAACAAAGTCATCAATACGCAGGTCAGCTACTTTCCCTAATGCATACGTTGCTCCTTCGATATCCAGTAAGATGAATGTCCCCGAAAGCCAGTGGAGTCGGAAGATGAGAAGCCAGGGTCCGATTTCAAGTGGAATCCAGGGACGATCCCGATTCATTGTTCGATGCCTTCAGGTTGATCAATGTTCAGCAACTATTCGTGGTAGATGTGTGGGTCGTTGGAGGGTTGAAGGACTTTAGGGAATAGGCACAAGTGTGGAGAACGAAGGCAATGGCGAGGTGGTGCCGAAAGCTCCAACTTCACGAGAGCTATGGCTGCTGCATCCGCAACGCGAATGCTGATGTGGTCTTTTAACGTGGTCGTAGGGTTCCAGCGTTTCGGAGAACAATCGCTTTCTAAGATTCTATGGATGGAATTGCCGTTAATAGGAGTCGAATTATACGAGTCAAATAGATGAGAATCAAGACGAAAGAGGGAGACACAGATGTGGAATGGTCCTGGCTGCTGGTATAGCTACTTCAGTCCTACTAGACATTGGTGTTGGAAGTGTAACAAGCAGGCTCCACGAATAACTAGATATTCGTGTATTATTCATGAATCCTCTAAAGATGGGGCTTCATTGTATTGAAATGACAGGAAGTATTTTTTTTTACACCTTATTGAATCATTAAGGTGGTAAGACCATTTGCAAGGTAGAAAGTATAGGTTTTTCATGATTTTTCTTTTTCAAATTCAAATTGTTCGAAAAAAATATATACACTTTTTAAAAATGAAAATTGCCCATCGTCTACATTATTGTTTAAAGAAAGATTTTGAAAAACACAGTTTTGAGAAAACCGCCCTGCTCAGCAGAAAGTGACTGAACCAAAACGACTCAGTGAGTTTGGTTTTTGTTTGGGTTTGAACAGCCCTTATCAGCTGAAAGTGAGTTTGATTGGGTTTGTTGAGATTTGTTTGTGTTTCTTTGGGTTGTTTACGTTTGTTCGGCTGGCCGCCCAAGTGACAAAAAGTGCCTCATCGAAAAAGCCCTGAACGTTTGAAGTTGTAGGGTACGAGTTTGAAGAGCGATGATATCCGAACGCTCTACGTATCTAATTCCAGACTTATCCTATTAGGGAGCACCGCATTTGGCAATCGAATCGTGTCTAGCGTTTGCGAGGCCGATACGACGCGAAAATTGTGTTACCATTGTGGATGTACGGGTAGAGCCACGTACCTACGAAATTCACCGATGGGGAATATAGAATACGGTATTGGGCGCAAGTAGTGACCTCCGGCTATAATCTCTCGCGTATTCGCGTTGTACCCCGGTGCAATAAACAGTTTCTGCTAATAGCAGAGCCCTGTAACACCTCGTATAACGTTCTTGCATGAGAGGAGAGGCCTCGCACCATCGTAGAGCCAACGAGCGAGTAAAGGATAGGCACCCACGATCACACATTCAAATCCCACTTTCAGAGTCCTCCGTGTATGGGTGTACGCTGTCGGCCAAAAGTTTCATTCCATTTGTAAAAAAACTCGCGTTATCAATTTTCCAAAATGATTGCCAATAAAAACGCAAATCTGGACAAATACGTGATTTATTGTTACTAAAGAATGTCTAAAAAGTCATTGTGTATTCGTTTAGTAAAAGGGTGAATAATAAACATTGCTTGTTTGGGTTTGTTAGGGTTTACTCGTCTAGTGAAGGATAAAAATTGTTAGGAATTATTTGGATTTGTTTGGGTTACATTACATGATTACACGAACCATAATTATGATTATTTTAATCAATTGAATCATTAATAGTAATTAATAATTCATAATAATCAATTAATAATAAACAATAGTAATTAATAATTAATAATAATCAATTTATAATAATAGTAATTAATAACGAATACGATTCCACGTTTTACGATAATTAGAAATTCTGCTTCCTTCGACTTATGAAGAATCGGTAAATTTTATTTTCCTATTTGACCTAAGGTCCTCCGAAACTTTTGGCCGATAGTGTATGTGTGAGGACCAGGAGAGAGAAATAGAAAGCGGAGAAGGAGAGTAAAGCAGGAACAGAACCACCGTGCGAGCGGTAAAATACTAACAGCAGATGGTTCAAGCCGAGGGCTGCCTAGGCTGCCGGTGGTGAATCGGAGGAGGGTTGAGAGTCAGCCTAGAGGAAGAGAGGGTGAGAACGTTCGAGGGTTCTCTGTGCTGGCAGTGGTGGCAAAGCGAAGCAAGTTATATCTCACAGATCTGTCGCGTGATTAAGCTTATTAAACGCTTAACTCATACGGTGGGCTGGCTTTGCTCCGTTCTATCTTTCGCCCCCACCATCGTTATACTCTTTGGGCTAGTTATGTACCACTGCCTGGTGAACGGATGTTCACAGCTACAGAACAGCCAGTATGGATCCTCTTTCAATCTTTGGTCATCAATGGTTCATTATACGAACCAATGGTGATCAGTTATCACCATTAGTGATTGGTCATCAATACACCTGACCGGAAACCATCATCAGGGTTTTGGTTTGTTTGGGTTTGTTGATGTCATTGATTAAAGAGTAGGTTAAATGACCAGCTCTAGTGGCTGGCCGGTCAGAGGGTTTCCGTTTGTTTGGATTTGGGAAGAGACTGTAGCCAGTATGGATATCTTTGGTCATCAATGGTTGATGATACATATCAATAGTGACCAACGCTAATGGCTGGCCGGTCGGAGTTTGAGTTTGTTTGGGTTTAGGAAGAAGCTTATACTTGGATGGGCGTTTCAAGATTCACTTGGAGGGCCTTTGTTTTCGCGTATCATTAAAGATGGCTCTTTCAGCCCCTAATTCAAACCTGTCTCTGTCTACCCACAACCCGATACTATCCACGACCTATTTACACGATCGGTGAAAAGCCAGCAACGGTAAATTTGGAAAACGCTGGGCTTCCTCCTTTTACCCATACATTGTCGAACAAAAAAAAAACCAATGATCATAACAATAGCGAATGATAACAAAAAAAATTTTAAAAAAAAAAAAAAAAAAAACATGCCAACGATTCAGAGAGACCGTGCATTTTCACACAGGATATAACGCCGATTAGCGTACCCGCGACCGCTCGATAAAATAATTTATCGAATATATTTCAATTTCTCGCGTATTATGTTTTACCCCAGAATACACAGTACACTGCACACACTCCGGGCCGAAGTGCTCGCTACTGTTCCGAAAGAGTAATTCAATGGACAATATAAATATTCATTTGCAGAGTAGGGATTTAAAGCGTCCACGAGAGAGAGAGAGAGAGAGAGAGAGAGAGTAAAAGAGGGAGGGGGGAAAATGAAAGAATGGGCGCACAAGAACTCGATGATTTATATTGGCAAAATAATAATTTAATTTCACCGCAGTTGGGCACGATACAAAATTGCACGACAAAAATAATAAATAAATTTCTGCTACGCCGTGGGCTTTCATGCCGATTTGTGTATATCTGAGAGAGAGAGAGAGGAGAGAAAATGGAAAAGGGTGAGAGTGAAAAAGGGGGGGGGGGTGTACCATTGCTCGTTCAAAAGCAATAAAACAGAGGGAAGGAGAGTCACCCCTTCGATGATCGACCACCCCCAGTGCGACCCCCTGTTTTCGATGCTACGACTGCCGCCGAACTGCTCCAAATTTGGTATCCGATGAACGTACGTCTTTTGCCTATACGGTTGTGCAACGAGCACCCATCCCTGCACCGGCGAGTCGTTAGCATTTTTTTCGTTATATTTATTATGAGATTGTCGAATGCGGTAGTTCGGAAACCGGTCCCCAACACCGAATTTCTCTGGTTTCGTTGACATTACCTGTACCTGGGTTTCCTCACAAATCAACACACCTGACCGCAGGCCCTGGTTGTTTTTTTTTCGTTTTTCTCTTTTTTTTTTGTTTCGTCCGGGGTATTTTCACAAAACGCCAACCACCGTGCATCAAACTATCATTTTTTTTATCTCGCCGCAACGGAGATCGTACGATTTACCAGTATGAGCTACCGCGGGATTTTTTTTTTGGTCGCCCATTAGTAGGGATGGCCGTGGTACCGGGATTTTCAATGCTGAGGATAATCGAATAATACTTTCAGGAAGAACTTGGATGCGTGATCGAGTCATGTGTGGTAAATTGATTAATTAATGATGACTGAAGGATTCACGTCGAAGGAAAATTCGAACGAAGTTGACACTTTCGCAGTAAGAATGGTGAAAGGAAACCCAAGCAAACCCAAACAATGGAGAAAGGAAACCCAAACAAAGCGAAATAATTGTGAAAGGAAACCCAAACGAACCTAAACAATGATGAAGGGAATTCTAAACAATGGTGGAAAGAAATCTAAACAAACCCAAACAATAATGAAAAGAAAGCCAAACGAACTGCCGCAGCAACAACGGTGAAAGGAAACGATGATTAATCCGCGAAATGATTTTATAAGCCTAAACGGCTGTGCACGTGTAGCACGTGTAATAGTTTTTCAGGCATCGTAGTATATAGCTAGGCCCAATGAGTGCGATGTACCACTCTTACGTACAACTGTGCATGTTTACGGTTGGGACACGTTGGGACACGTACGTAGGAGCGAGGAAAGTAGTAAAGCAGCACCCTGTCGACGCTAATGGTTTCTCTACAGACATTCATTACGAGCCCTCGTTGTAGGGTTGGCAATATTGTTATCTTAGATTTATTGATGTAACGGATGGGAAACACCGCTGCGAGGAGAACGTTGACTCCAGTACGTAGTCAGCTACGAAGCTGTTGAGCAGGGAGGCCCGGTTGCGCTCTTGGACATTAACCGTATGATTACGGACGTTACGGTTCGTTGTAGTCACGCTGGACCTTCCTCCACCCTTGAAACCTTCCACCACCACTGGAAACGTAAGCCCGCAATATCCGTCCTTTAGAGTCACCGCTATCCTCTTGTATGCGTCTACTGTTTACACAGCCCTTACTGACACCCCTTCACCACCCCCCGACCCTCAACCTCCAGTGTAGAAAATATTCCGTGAAATTCTAAGAATACAGAAGTCCAGTTACGGCTCGGATCCGGAATCCGTAGCAGGGATTTCCAAACCCAAACAAACACATAACGACTTGATGAATGAACCCCTAAATAACCGGACCAGATGTTGACACGGCACAGGTGGATTTTTGTAGTAAGAGTAACTGAGTCTTGATCAGGCAACATCAGGTATGGTCAGGTACGACCATTACGAAGATCAATAACAGTTCTAACTATACGACCCTGATCGTTGGGCGGTTGAAAGTTAAGCATCATTGGGAGAGGCTGATACTTGGATCGGTGACCACTTAGCCGCGATCTTTCTCGTCCACTTTTCACAGAACAGTAGTTCGACGCAAAGCGATTGAGAAATCAGTGTCTCGCTGTATATTCAATCTAGTTTCGGACTGATCTCGGACTATATCGAATCGCACGTAGCTATCGATAACACCTATAAAACCTTTAAGAATCGTTCGACATATAAAATCTGGAAGAATTACGTAACTGATGTTGGAGGTTTCGTAATTACAGTGATTTATCATATTTGTGGTTTTTTATGGGTCCCCTGATAAGAGCACATTCGTTTTTTTTTTTGCGATCCGGAAAAACTATGACAATCTAGATGATCTCTTGTGCCAGCGTAGCGCTGATCTACCGATTGCTGGTGTGGAGAAAAGGTGCTGGTAGCTTCGCCATCGGACGACCCAACCCGGAGTTGTGGTATCTGAGACACTTGACGCCATTAGCGGAAGCAAACTGCTTCTCGCGCAGTTAAAGTGATTTGCGACTATCTGAGCCCGAAACCTCCACCACCACTACCACCACCACCAACGCCGCCGCCACCGCCACTGCTTTGCCTATACCATCATCTTCGCCCTTGCTTTCATTCTTCACCCGGGATGCAGTCTGCTCTTTTCCTCCTGATGACCTTACTCTCTCCCTCACTGCTGAATTCACACTCCTTATCTGCGCCGCTGGCTCTCGACTCCTACGGCGACTGTATACCATCCCCGTCAGGTCGGTTGTGGCTGATTATCGCGAAAGACCTGCGCGCATCTGCTGGAAAAATAGGGAGAAAACCACCAAGAAATCCGACCAAATTGTATTAGGTATGGGTTTGTTTGGGTTTTTATATTTTCTTTTGTTTCGCAACGATTTTTTTTTTCTGTTTGAAAAAGGGCTATTCATTGACAATTGTCCGGGTTTGACAATTGACTTTTATTTCTACTTTTGAGGCTTCAAACTTAGTCTTTGTCAAACAACAGAAAAATCGTTGTAAAACGAAAAAAAAATATTAAAACGCTACGAACTTATACCCCAACCCAAACTCAAAAAACACACCTACGTGTTTTTCAATTTTGTCTGTCTAAAACAAAAAGGTCCAATTTCCTTCAACGTCTTCATCACAACCTGTCCGAAAAAAATAGTGCTACATAAATTCCGACAAAAAAAAATGAAGAACCTTTCATTGAGTAACGATATCGAACCTCTAAGTTATAAGAAACCATCTTCACTTTAATTCGCCCAGCTCGTAACCATTGAAAGTATTTTCTCAGTTTATTCATCCTGGGACATCCTGGGCCTCATCATCATCGTCGTTTTCGCGTCCACTCTCGAATCCACATTACGTTCGAACGATGCTTTTATTAACCCTTTTTAATGCATATTAACTAGTCTCGAGCTCAGCAAAAATTAATGGAAGAATCATAGTAGTCTGGGTCGAGGCTGCTCACTCGTAGAGAGCTTCGAGAGGGAGAAGTACACCAGGGTGGAAAACGAAAAGGGATGAGGGTGGAGGAGAAATGAAGAGAGGAGAAAAAGAGGGAAAGAGAGGAAAAGGAGGGGGGAGGGGTAGAAAGGACATTCAGGAGTATCACCGTTAGCATTTCCTATTAGCAGGGTTCTTCATTGGTGCCAGGCAGTATACGAGCCTCCGGCTTTCTCGCAAACGATATCGTATAAACGTGTCGTTAATTACTTACCCTGTGCTCTCGTGGACAACCCCTTCCACCAGTTCCACCACCCTCCACCCTTTCAGTTCTAGTCTTTCGCCTTTTTGCATTTGCCTCCCCCCCCCTGGTCTACCGTATACTCTTTTTTCTCGCTGCTTTGCCCACGTTACGATCCCACGTGTTAAGGGAACAAACGTTTATTGGAGAAAAAAAATCAAAATGGCTGCTCGAACAGGAACATCGAGCAGATAATGCGTACACCTTTCTCTCACCCTTGGATTCGACTTCCCAGAATGGCTAAAGGGGATTATTGTCGAAATACGTTCCGAACAGAAGATGGTCACGGATATCTGATACTTCACGAGGGTTTGGTACCGTATTGAGGTAGTAGTCTGGTCTGGATGTTTAACAAATTCGACTTTTTTTGTAATTTTATTGTTCCTTAGACCCTTCCTAATACCCTCGTGAAAACCGTTCCTTGATATTTCAAAAATTTGCAGAGTTATTGAAGTTGCTAGAAAAACGCTGTGTCATTTTGTAAAAAAATAAAAAACTACATGAAAATATTTAAAATAATTTTTTTCTTCTGTGTCGGTACATTCTTAAAGGAACAATAAATAAGTATGTAAAATTTCATGAAGATAACTTGAACGGTTTAAAAGTTATTCCATTCCAAAAATGACGCTAAAAATCTAGCTCTAGATCAGACTACTGCCTTCATTGTAAACAACCTATGAAGACGCGTGTGCCCTAGAGTGATCCTATTTTTATGTTTTCCTGGATTTCCAGAATTGTGATGAAATTATCGATCATGGAATAAACTTGGACACCTCGCGAAGGTGTTTCAGGTTGAAAAGCGACTATGGAAGCAAAGACTATTAGTATAGTAATAGCCTATTAGATAATACACCATGGTAGCAACAGTTGCTGGAGATCTCCTTCTGGATGATAAATGATGCACGTATCAACCGGAAAATTTGCGGAGCTTGTCCGCAGTCCACGTTGACTGAATCAAACCACTATCAATCATGGCCAACTTAACTAAAGGAAAAGATCGAGCACCCGGACAGCAGGAGATGAAAAGTGAGGTTAGAAAAGAAAGAAAAGACAGAAAATAGGGATGGAAGAGCTGATAGAGAAAACATTGAAAATGCTGAAGAGTTGTCTCTCCATTCCGTTGCAACTATTAGGTTGGGGAATAAGTTCGTAGCGTTTTTATGTTTGTCTTTTGTTGAAAATATTTTGATGTTTGACAAAGTGTTAATTCGAACAGTTTAGTAGAGCATAAAGAGCTCTATCGAATGGATATTTTTAAACCCAACCAAAACACAATTTAAAATCCAATTTAAAACCCAAACAAACCCAAACAGAAAATTGTTGTAAAACAAAAGAAAATATCAAAAAATACATACGTAAACACCAACAAATCCAAACAAAAACCCATACAAACCCAAACAAACGCTACAAACTAATTCAACATTTTCATTCGAAGCTCTGGTCGGTTGATGCTCTCGAAAGGTCTTGAAGAAAAACGAGAAACTTTTCAGCCACAAATTAAGGGGAGAAAATACAAGGGAACTGCGAGTTTTCGAGGATATCCGTTCACCTGGTTACTGAACGGGCATTTTTCGGCGTTAAATTTTAGCTAAATAACTGTCGGCGACCACGGTGCTTAGCGCCAAAATAAACGGCGCTATTAACGATAAAAAAAAGCTCGTGGAATGCGGTTGGAAAAAAAGAGAGAGAGGGAGAAAAAAGCTCAGCTGGATAAACGTACGTACGCACCCCTTGCGCATTCTATCGGACGAAAGGAGAAACAAGAAGAGCCGAGTAGAAAAAGTCGAAATATGAGAGCAGTTAATAACACTTTGCGGGAAATAATACTGCGAGAAAGGCCGCTTACCGTGACAAATAACGACTTTCACTCTTTCCATCTCGCTTTCGTATACTTCTCTCATCCTTTTCTAACGCTCTAGCGAAACGTATACTAATACGGATACGCCTGGGTCTACACGAATGTTTTGCCCTTTGGTAGAGCACCAAAGCATGTTTACATTCCAAACTTGCACGGCTTGTTCCCTATTATCATCCCTCGTTCCACCTTCCAACTGTATATCCGGTACTTTTACGACTACCACCCCTAACTCCTCCAGACGTATCCGTCCGAGCGTCCTCGCTTCCACATTGGGGAGGACTTGGTCATCTACTTTCAAAGGTGCACAAAGGTAAGAAGGTACCGATCACCATTCGTAGTTTGTTATTATCGGTCAGCCGAGAGTAGGGGAATTGCATGCACGTTGAAGCCGCACACCCTCGTCCGATCGGGATTATACTTTCCCACTGATTTCCTAAACGGCCCACAGTGGGGCAAGACTACTCTAAAAAGTGTCGTTAATTCATAGTGATGATTTGGAGTAGATATTTTCATGTGACAAGATAGTTATGGCAAAACTAAAAAAATTAATTTGCTTGTTTAAGCTTTATGTATGTATAATATATAATGTATAAGATGCTACGTTTTTTGTAAGAAACTATGAAGATCAAAATTATATTTATATGGTTGTTACGCGTTATTGTTTATTAAAACTACCCTGGGGAAATAAATAGTCATAATAATAATCCAATGAAGTTGAAGTTTTTAACAAACAAAAAAATTGCTCTAGGTCGGTGCCGGAAGATTCTACTTTGCCGCAACATGCCTAGGGCGAGGGGTCAGACTAAGGGAGGTACAATCCGCAGGGCAGCTTTGTGGCGATCTGGTGGGCAGTAGTGACCCCAGGGACCTTATCTCCAGGGAGAAGTCTTGTTTCTCATCTCCGGCTTGCTTCGAACTCAGAATGCTTTTGTCGCTTCATCCTGTTTGTGCTTTCGTCAAAAGATTGTGTTGGACGATCGGGAATGCTTTGTTTTATTTGAAGTGTAAGAAAGGCCAATGACGAATCTAGCCACGTCTTATTTTTATCCCAAAACTTATCTTCCATGCGGTGCGCTGTTTGCCATCGTGACTAATGGTCAGATTTAAAACGATTTATCGATGCGAAATAGCTGTCCGATAGCGGCCGTCACATTCACTTTTTTAAAATTTTTTTCTGAAGTGAATCTGATCTTGAAGTTTTTTTTATGTCCAGAGTACTTCATTATCATAAACAACTCTCGGCTTGTCATGAATAAGTTATTAGAGTCCGTACCTTTTTTTTTATTATAACTTTTCCAGTGTTAACTATAAGCTGCTATCAATATAGCATTAAATAGTTGATTTATATTATTACAATGTTTTAATTTAGGGGGCATATCCAGTGATTTGCACTGCCCTACGTATAAAGTCTGTACCTGTGTAAAAAAAGTAACAAATGGAGTTAAACAATAAGAATGGGTGAATTTTAATACAGCGACCTCACTCGTTGATATTGTCATTTATATAAAATGGGGCAAACATGTACAAAACACTAAAATACATTCGTAACTATAACAAGTGCTGGTACTTAAAAAAATCGAAATGTAAGCCCGGTCGGTTCCGGAACATAACTAAGTCACTAGTTGTTTTATTAATTTTTAAATTCTCACTACAGTTTTTTGTGCAATCATTGACTCTCAATTTTACCAGTCAAAACAAATATTAAAATATAAATATTATGTCAAATAATACATCACATACCTGAACATGACGCTGCCATAGCCACTTTTGGAGTTTCTATAACGTGTATTTAAAAAAACAGGGTACATTTCAATGTTGCGGTAACGCAAAAAACTGACGTATACGCTCGACGGGTGAACGGCTGAAACTGAAGGGCGTGGTAGGGTGTACGAGTTGAATGAATGAAGTCTGTTTGCATGCGCTCTTATGCCACAACTAATGAACTATCGCGTCACACAAAGGCGAACTTGCTGAAGACAAATTTTTTGTTTTCATTTATTCTATCGATTTTAGTGATCTTGCCCCACTGCGCGGCTCTTCAGAATTTCATCAAACTTGACGGGATAATGTCAAATTGACTGACGAACGGCTATCTTCTCACAATAAATTCCCAAACATTCAAACAAACCGATACAAACCCAAAAAAATCCAAATTTCCCAAATCGGAAAAAAAAACAAACCCAAACAAATCCAAATTTCTCAAATCAAAAAAAAGCGTTACAGATTCTAAAACCATGCGAGCGCCGTAATGGAAATTCTGTAAAATAAAGATAAATCTCCGAAGTTTACGGATGTACGTATGTAAACCCAAACAAGCTCATAAACGAATCCCGTCAGGGCTTTCCGATTTCCGACGCGTTTCCGGTTGCGCAGAAAACGAAGTATGCTTGGAAGAATGTTAAAGATTCGAAATTCGATAATTAGAGCTTGAGCTTGATTAAATCCAGGATGGTTTATAATCGAAGTTAAATGGCGCAACGCTAATACGTCGAGGAATCAAGAAGATCCGGTTGAGTTTTGCGGATACTTGGGTAGGATTTCTCACGAATGTCGTAGTCACGAATGGGGGGGGGGGGACCGGGACCACACAGCAGAGCTTTATAAACTATTCTGTTGTCTCCTTGGTATTATTCTAGGTACCTGGTGGTAAAAGGGGAAAGGGGAAGGCATTTTGCTAGGCTGCTGATTCATCGAGGTCCCATTAATTACAAGCCGCGCCTTTATTCCCTCGCGAAGGGACGAACCTATTGCTCATAGAGCGGTTAGACGCCGAACGTGCGATTCGGTCCCCCATTGTTCCTCACGTCGTTCACACACCTACACACAATCTTTCTCCGATCCCGATATACCTGTGGATATCTGGACCCTTTCCACCTCCCTTGACCTTCTCCCTGACGCCGACTGTCTCGTCGATAATTTTCCTACCGAAATAAAAATGAAGAAAACCTACCGGAGATTCGGTACGTTTTCGTACGACGCGAGCAAGAGAAGAAGGGTGATAAAAAAAAACATTCTATATGGAATGGCAAGCGGTTGAGCTTTCCGTACTTACTACCAAGCATACAGGGTGACCTCGGAGGCAACGAGGCTGTCAGAGTGGAATTCCTTCAAAGCTGTCATTCTAGAGGTCATTTTAAACAAATTAGGGTTTTCAATTAGAAGTCAAAGTTTCGAACTGAGTTTTGGTTTTTACGATTTTGTTTTATTGTAGTAATTTTTTACCACGCTTTTTTTCGCAATGAAACATTAATTCAATAGAAGAATAATACTGTTTGAAAAATAATAATTTTCGTGTTTCTTCTAACACGTGCAAAAGTTTACATTTATACATATTTAAACCCAAACATATTTAATCTACATTTATATTTGAACTAAATTTATATTTAAACTACATTTATACTTATTTAAAACCCAAACAAGCCCAAACAAGGAACTAATTTCTGTAATTTGTATACTAACTGCCGTACATTGTTTTCGAGTAATGAGTTATTTTTAAAAATATCAAAAAACTATTATAAGCACTGATATCTAAAAAATGTTATTTTTGGAATCATCCGCTTTTAGAGATTTAAAAAATGCTTTATTATGAGAAGTCTGGAAGTTTCTTAAAAATCGTAAAACCGTTATAATTCAGTAAATATTAAATTTTAATCGACAGTTGGAGGGGATCAATTTATTTCGTATGACCTTTAAAATGACTCGTTTCAAAGTAAAGCTTGAATTAACGGTCACCCTGTATATAGAGCTTTCTGCTAAGCGTCGATAGTGGGCGGCTACCGTTCCAGCATCGACGACGTGACAAATATTTTTCCCTGGTACGACAATCGCCGGAGTCTCCATGATTCACCTATGCGATATCTGGCTCTGCAACGCCTTGCACACTACTGCAAACACTTCTTTTGAAATAATGCCATAAAGGGCTCCGCCGCATCCCAGTGGGTAGTTGTGATTTTCAGACAGGACCAAGTACGAATATCGTTCCCCCAAGGACGAATAAATCAGTCTGTGGCTGAATGAAAAAAAATTGGGTTTCGTTGGATAGAATAGGTAATATGGTCAAAGGGTAATTTCTTCATCTCCTCAATAAATTCCTATAAGCTACCTGACCCATGTAAAGCCCACCTTATTTCTTTATAACTACAACAAAAAAAACTATAAATGTTGTAACAAAACAAAAATGTTTATTCAATCATTTATTCAATAATCAACGTATTGATAATCATTTTGCTTGAGAAAACAATGTTCACTATTAACTATGAGCTTTTTTAAAAAAGCGTCTTTTGGGCCTTTTGTAACTTCGTACAAAAAAAATTTTTTTTAAATATATAATCTTCAATTTTAAGCTTGATTTTTTATAACAACGTGTATAGTGCTGATAAACCACTACATATAATTGGAACAAAGATTCACTAAGTAATATTGAAAACCCTTTTTGTTTTCGAAAGTTTTGGTACGTCGAAATTGAATAAACGCCTAAGTGCGATCGCAGGCGCTGTCTTCTATCGACTATAAATTCGTTTGGGCTCTCCACAAATTTGTTTGGGTTAGACACTCGACGACCAGAGCTCGGTCCATGTTTGACTTTGTAGTTTTGAATTTTTAAAACGTGGGCTTTCTTAGGGTACTGTGCCTTAAAGCCCACGTTTTAAATATCCCGTAAAATGGGTTAAGCCTTTGGCTAAAAACACTTACATGGGTCAAGTACCTTATTTTCAGAAAAAATCATCATCATCATAGTTCGAAATTTTTTTGGTCCTCAATTATATGGATCACTTCGAATCATGGATTCATTCGAAAAAAAAAAAAAAAACAAATTATACCTCGAGGATTCCTTTGTCCAAAGTTAAATGCTGCCGAAAACTGGAAAGGACGTTAACGCCTGTCGCGGCAATTCGAAGCGAGGCTGTTCCAGGCGTTAACGCTCGTTCATGAGATAGAGGCAGAGGAGGGAGGGGTAGAGAGAAAGAGAGAGAGAGAAATCGTATATATATAGATATATCGATACCCCCGTACATCTAGACTAAACGAGCATGGCGCTGGATTATATCATCCTACTTAATATCACGTTGTAATATTCCGCGTAACCGGGTGTTCGAAATTGTTTGTTCGTGCCATGTCTTTGCCCTAAATGAAGGAGCCTAACGTACCTCACGAAAGTGCTATACAAATGTTGCTCCACCGCCGTTTCAATTCCTCGTCTCTTTAGCTCGGTGGATTTCATTGCACTGCAGCCTCGCGATGTTCCACATCGATGAACGAAAAAGACCTGATCAGGCATCTTGATTTCATTATCTGGACTTGATAAACATTTTTTATCAAGCCTTGATTTTTTTAACACTTTTTTTCTATTTCCGTCCGATCGATGTACAAAATCAAGATTTGGTCAGGCTAAAACCTGGGCCTGATCAGGATACTGAATCAAAGCAGATAAGTGTGGATTTGTTTGGATTTGTTTGGGTTCGATGTACAAAATCAGGGCCCTTGACCCGTGCCTGATCAGGATACAAAATGGAAACAGTTGCGTGAGAATTTGTTGGATAATTGATAAACCGAATTATACTTTTGACGCAAAGGTTAAGGGACACCATACTGCTTTGGATAACCGCCAAATTCAATTTGGGAGATCTCACGGTCCCCTTTTCTTCGGTACAGCGTTAACATTCGTCAAGTAATCAAACACATTTCCCCCACCCGTTATCGTTGACAGAGTACGCCAGTCGGTTGTAAAAGAGATGCCATTTCGTTTTATTTATCCAATCAATGGAAATTTTCACTCATCATTGGAACGTTATTGAGTCCGTTACGAAACAATAATTCGTACGATAGACACGCTTCAGTGGAATGAAAATGTGCAGGCAAAGGCAGGTGATATGAACGGAGCCTTCGATATTGTATCGTCATCGACGAGTTTGTAACAATCGAAACTCGTCAACGTCCCTGCGTCGTTTCGACTTTTATTATTATTATTATTGTTATTATTATTAATATTTGTTTTTTTTTTCAATTATTATCCAGCCTTCACTTGCCTCATTCTACACAAGGAAACTACAAAAATGATCGGTCTTCTCGTCGTTGATACACGTTAATTCGATTTCCCATTTCATATTAACGCTGACCAATAACAGGGGACAGGCTTGATACCTGCTAGCACCCGATACATCTGTCAATTGTGAATTCCTCGAGGATTGACGTTCGTTCACAGAAAAGTCACGACCGGCGTCATTGATAATAATCAGGACGACAAAAAAATTGATTTTTGATGGAAGGCGAAAAAACGACCCAAACAAACCCAAACAAAAAAAATTAACTACGGTAATCCTTATTAAGCCACTCGAAAAATGTACTTCGTTGATTCTATGAAAGTTAAGTTGTGGAAATTGAACACAAGTTTAATATCATATTTGTGATAATTATTTAATATTTTCAAAAATTAGTTTGACTGGCTTATTGAGGGAATTTTTTCATCAAGAGGATATTCGTCAATTTGAATTTTGAAAAAGGAATCGACTTTTTATTGACTCAGATTTTTTTGGATTTAGATTTAAAGTTGTGTTTTCAAAAATGAAAATTAATTTATGAATAATCGAGTTAATTGATTAGGGAACTAGATGAGTTTCGTAAGATTCATGAGATCCCTCTTAATTCTACTTTCCCAGCTTTCAGTCAGCCATTGCCATTCCTAGTCAACTTCGAAACCCAAACACAACCCAAACCCAATTTAAAAACACCAACACAAACCCAAACAAACCCCACGACTTTTGAATTTTTTTTTATGGGAAGCTGGAATTCAGATTCCCATAAAAAAAAAATTTTTTTATTTTAAAAAATCGAAAAAAAGTCATTAAAGAGAATAATGACTCCAGTTTCTTTTGGACCGTCTGCATTGACGTAGTCTCATGTACGTACTCCAATAACACGTATTTTGGTGCAGTAATGTCAGGGAGGATGAGAAAAAAGGAAAAACAAGTGTGTTTACGAGTGAATACTGCTATCGCACGGTACACACAGCCATAGGATTTTATCGAAAGCTTCGCGTCTATAAATCACCCAGTTCGCCAACTCATATTACATCGAGTGTTTATTCTCGCTTGGCAGTAGGTTGATACAGAATGATATAGCATAATATATTTTGTCATTTCCAGGGCGCACTTGAACTCGTGGTGATTCGCGTGACAATATCTATGCGAAACATTCGACTATAACATTTCACAGAGTAAATCTTTTCGACGTGAAGAAAGACGACACAGTTTTGAGTAAAGGAACAAAAAAGGATTTATGATAAGTTGCAGTTATACCAGGGGAAACACTGAAACGAAAAATGGTCTTCCAAAAACACGATTTTTTTTGCTGTACGAGGGTCAAACTTTTTCTTTTGATTCTGAAATAGTTTTGAGAGTGTATCCAATCGGAAATGTTCAGCTGATTACAAAAATCAGCAAATTTTCGGCGAAAGCACTGCACACAGCAAAAAAAACGTGTATTTCGAAGTTTACGATTTTTTCATGGAAATTTTGGGATTTTGGGAAAAATAATGGTAGATTCGTACTCAGGGGGTCAGATTACATCGAAATGGACTCATAAAAAAAATATTAAAAATCCAAAATTTTTTTGGATTTTTGGGGAAAATACGTTTTTTCACTAAATCATCGATAACTTTTTTTCTTTTAGGATTAGGCACTCCACCCTGTGCTCAATCTCTTCGTTATGATTTTCTCTTCAAAATGCTTTTTTAAAAATTGAAATCCGATAATTTTTCGATTTTTGGCAGAATTTCAAAGTTGGACCATCGATTTTTGCCAATTTTTCCATACATACCCCTTTGCCTCTTTTTTT
>JAPYZJ010001078.1:0-32491 GCA_030522765.1 Ophioninae sp. B BG-2022a | reverse complement strand
AAAAATCGATGGTCCAACTTTGAAATTCTGCCAAAAATCGAAAAATCATCGGATTTCAATAATTAAAAAAGCATTTTGAAGAGAAAATCATAACGAAAAGATCAAGCCCAGAGTGGAGTGCCAAATCCCAAAGGAAAAAAAGTTATCCATGATTTAGTGAAAAAACTAATTTTCCCCAAAAATCGAAAAAAATGTTGGATCTTTAATCTTTTTTTTACTGGTCCATTTCGATGTAATTTCATCCCCTGAGCACGAATCAACCATTAATTTCCCCCAAAACCCAAAATGTCCATGAAAAAAATCGCAAAAAACTTCTAAAAACACGATTTTTTTACTCTGTGTAATGCTTTCGACAAAAATTCGCTGATATTCGTAATCAGCTCAAAATGTTCAATTGAATAGACACTCAAAACAATTTCGGAATTTAAAAATTCCACTTGGAACCTCCCATTTACCGGATGACATTCCTACGTGGGACACCCTGTATATATAGATATATATATATATATTTATATTGACACGAAAAACGATAAATTTTTCTTTACTTACAATTCGAACGGAAAATAACGGGAATGTAAAACGCGGTAAAATAAAATGTCGGAAAATGTTGGGCGAGCGAAGTCGGTAGAAGGAAACTAAGGTAAAATAGGTGGAAGCATTAGAGTGGCAAAGGATTGGAAGTAGTCGGATTAGATTTAACTACAGTCGTTGGACCCTTGTCGAGCCTCCGGAATATACAGGTGAAACGGCAAGTATGTATACACACGCGTAATAAAAAGTGTACTTATCCGTGTGTTCCGTATTTCTGACAGGCGGTTAACGACCGCGTACCCGACGAAATTATGCGCACGAGGATGCAAATTCTAGGTGGTGGCTCGGGGCAATCCACCCCATATTCGACCTACCTCTTCTTCTCAAGGATACCAACCAACACGAATGAAGCTCCACCTCAAGGATCGCGTTTCAACATCAGGCTAGTTTCCAGTTCGCACGAAATGACGCGTGCACGTGATATTTTTACATTTTCAAATGCATCAGGCATTCTCTACCGTTGGAAAGCCTCTGGATGCGCCGGTCACCTTTGACGAGGAATTAAGCGGATCTGAAATGAGCCTGGAATGATGATGAACGAAACGAAGTTGAGAAACAGTACCGCTTGCTGGACAAAAAAAAAACAATACTGAAAGTTGAAAAAAGTTCGTTCAAAAAGTAAAGTGAGTTTTCACGTTTCGAAGACTACGTCGATTTTTCCGGTTTCGGTGTAGTAAAAAGAAATCCATTATTTTCCAAAGAAAACAATACTGAAAGTTGAAAAAAGTTTGTTCAAAAAGTAAAGTGAGTTTTCACGTTTCGAGGACTACGTCGATATTCGATTTTTCCGGTTTGGGTGTAGTAAAAAGAAATCCATTATTTTCTGGAGTCAACCAATCACTGAGTCGAGTAATAATTGGCGGTAAAAGTTACTTATTTTATCTAGATCTGCAATTTTGCTGATACCTGTACACCGTTTTTTTTTTTTTTTCAAAGTGTCGAAAAACAAAGTTTCGAGACAAAACACGCTCAAAGTTTGTCCTATAGTATCGTCGTAATCATGAATTTGCTTTCAGTACGTCAACCTGATGTTAGGTGTAGTAAAAAGAAATCCATTATTTTCTGGAGTCAATCAAAAACTGAGTCAACCAATCACAAAACTGTGAGATAGAGATGACCAGAGCCATCTATTGGAAAGAATCATGGATTTCTTTTAACTAGACCTAATATATTAGGTCTAGTAAAAAGAAATCCATGATTTCGACACCCACCCAATAGTTCGACAAAAAACGAAGGCTTTTTATTGCAAGACGTAGGAAATCGAAAGCTTGATTGAGTTCGTAGCGGAGGAAGGTGATCGCGGAAGGAACTGGGTATCAATAGGTATAAGCAGGTAGAGAGAAAATTATTGAGAAATTAGAGAGAACCACACCGGCATTACTAGTTTACTACTACGTATCCCGATATTGGCCTGTAATTATTGGCGAACTCTTTCGCGTTCTCTTCCACTCTGTAATTCGCGGCACCTTTGCTGAAAGAAAGTCTGGCTCACCAGCCTGTGTCCATATTCCCTTTGACACAGTGGAGCTCGGATAGTACGACAGGTAGTTTCGCTATCATATCCAACCGGTCGACATGTCACCCGCATTTTCAATGCTTTTGCTCGGCTTCACCCAGGAAAATAATACGCCATGTTTGGACTTCCTGAAAGAGGAATGTGCGAGGCATTGGAGTCCTTTTTGCTTTGGGCTGATAAGGGATGGTACTACGTTGTAATCATAAATCGAGGGCTGTCCGATCTCATATCCACGATCAACATGTAGCTTGGAACAAACTTCTTTTTTTTTTGTTCTGTTTCGAAATCGCGCAGTGGCGATTCGATGCAGAAAAAGAGCATACAGAATGTGGACTTGTCCGGTATCCTGTAGGATACCGGAGTACCATTAATATTTTTCTACATCCGGCTGGCATCTTCTCTTTATCCGTAACTGCTGTTAGAAACGAGTTAAAATTGGTCCACCTCCTATGGCTTTGACTGTTCAAATGAGTTTTATATGCCTTTTGATGAAACAGGCGAAACACAGCAACGGTCTACCAACTGTATCCAGCTGTGTTCGTTAATCTCGTCATTTCGTTTGCCGCGTATAGGTACGCGCAGCTTCATGGACATCCTAGCAAATATAATTTCCAGTCCACCTCGAAACCATCGCTCTTCCCAACCTTTTCTATTTTCAGAGGTAACTCGCTCTTTCCTTTCTTCATTCAATTCCTAATACAAAAACTTCGGTAATCCGGTAACAACGGAAAGTCACTAAACGACTCGGTCTTGTATTGGCTAATTCGATTACGGATAGCTACAGAAGAGATATGGAACAATTAGGTATGAAGGTTCACTTTTGTTTTGTTTGGGCTTGTTTGGGTTTGCTTGGACACGAGAGAAATGGACCAACGAAATATCGAGATTCACTTTGGTTTTGTTTGGGTTTGTTTGGAGATAAGAGAAATGAACTAAAGAAATATAAAATTTTATTTTGGTTTTGTTTGGGTTTGTTTAGACACAAGAGAAATGGACCAACGAAATCTCGTGTTCGTTTGGGTTTGTTTGGGTTTGTTTAGCCACAAGAGAAATAGACTAACGAAATATCAAGTTTCACTTTTTTTATTTGGGTTTGTTTGGATTTGCTTGGACACAAGAGAAATGGACCAACGAAATATCGAGATTCACTTTGGTTTTGTTTGGGTTTGTTTGGAGATAAGAGAAATGAACCAAAGAAATATCAAATTTCACTTTGGTTTTGTTTGGGTTCGTTTGGCCACAAGAGAAATAGACTAACGAAATATAAAGTTTCACTTTTTTGTTTGAGTTTATTTAAATTTCCCTTTTGATTCAATTAGAAATCCAAAATTCTAATTTTTCCCTTGAAAATAAATATCCATTGGGTGTTTTTGTTGCACGAAACGAATCCAGACATCGTTTTCTCTTCATGGTTGAGAAAAAGGGGTTAAACCGTCAGAATTTTTGGTACCGATCGAATCGAAAAAGAGACGCTTCGACCAGAACATCCATGCGAATCTTCAGCCCTTGGAAGCCCCCGTTCTGACGAGTGCCTGACTCATCAAATTCTCGTAGCAGAGGCAAACACTCGGTAAAGTTGTTTAGTGGTATTGCCGGAGCTATTGCACTCAGCCGGAGCGAGCACTTCCATTTTACCGAACAACACATCGAAGCCTTAACGACGAGAAAAACTCAGGGGTGATTCTCGTCAACGCACCCTCCTCGTCGCCTTAATTTCCTACGTGCAGTAATTTCTAATCTCTCGGCACGTATCCCACTCTGCGTAAACGAGGATCTCTCACGTGGCAGAGGGGAGCAAAGTTACACTCGCTGAAAGCATTTTTCGTCCTATAGACGTGCCCAACGTATATAAATCCGAGGAGGATGAGTCAGAAAATCGGAGAACGAAGGGAACGCAAAAGTAATCGATATTTCGAATTGGAAAGAAAAGTAATAGAGTTTTTCATCTTACGCGATACAAGCGCCATAGAAACGCTGGAAAACTACGATTCCGAGGATTAAAACGATTTTTTTTAACCCACCACGTGACGTAAGAGTCCGAAATGAATGGCTAATGTATTATTACAATCTAACCTCCTCCTAAAAACCTTACTTCTGTTAAAGTTGCTAGTTTACTAGTTTACTAGTTAGGTTTTACTTGTTAGACTAGTTAGCAAACTAATCTTTAAAACTTTGATTAATCTGGTAAATCTAGTAAGTCTGGTAATCTAGTAAATCTAGTAATCTAGTAAATCTAGTAAATCAGGTAAATCTAGTAATCTAGTAAATCTAGTTATTTAGCAAATCTAGTAATCTAGTAAATGTAGTAATCTAGTAAATCTAGTGATCTAGTAAATCTAGTAATCTAGTAAGTCTAGTAAATCTCAAAATCCTTCGTTAGTCTTGCAAAGATTAGTTAGTAAACTACTCTCAGTGTTTTTTACTAGGCTTACTAGTTAGTAAACTAATCTTACTAGTTATTTTTTACTAGTTACTAAACTAGTAAACTAGTCTTAGTTTTTTTACTAGTTACTAAACTAGTAAACTCGTGTTAGTTTTTTTACTAGTTACTAAACTAGTAAACTAGTTTTAGTTATTTTACTAGTTATTAAACTAGTAAACTAGTTTTAGTTTTTTACTAGTTACTAAACTAGCAAACTAGTCTTAGTTTTTTTACTAGTTACTAAATTAGTAAACTAGTTTTAGTTTTTTTACTAGTTACTAAACTAGTAAACCAGTCGTCGTTTTTTACTAGTTACTAAACTAGTAAACTAGTTTTAGTTTTGTTTACTAGTTACTAAACTAGTAAACTAGTTTTAGTTTTTTTACTAGTTACTAAACTAGTAAACTAGTCTTAGTTTTTTCACTAGTTACTAAACTATTAAACTAGTCTCAGTTTTTTTACTAGTTACTAAACTAGCAAACTAGTCTTAGTTTTTTTTACTAGTTACTAAACTAGCAAACTAGTCTTAGTTTTTTTACTAGTTACTATACTAGTAAACTAGTCTTAGTTTTGTTTACTAGTTACTAAACTAGTAAACTACTCATAGTTTTTTTTACCAGTTAGTAAACTAGCCTAAGCCTAGTTAGTCAATTACCCAGTTTACTAGTTTAGTTTTACTAAAACCTAACCTTCTCAAGGATTAATTTTTTTTACGTAAAGTATTAAACAAAAATGTGGTGAAGACGATTTCCGGTGTTTCAGGTCACGTGATACAGCAACAGCATTCATTTCGACGAAATTGGAAGCTTGTCGATACACTGACAGCTTTTTCCCGATGAAAACCGACCTTTCGGATAAACGTAGAATCACCTTTAAACCTTTGTAAGGTCAAAGGTGATTTTCATCTTGATAATTTTATCCGGCGTGTTTTTTCATTCTTTGTGCGTGGATAATCTCCGATCGTACGTGTAGGGATGAAAAGGTGGCTGAAGCTTCGCGAATAGAGGGGAATACACGTACGCCCAACAATCGAGGGGTTCAGCGTTTTTTTTTTTTTCTTTTTATTAGTCCCCCTTTATGAGAGCGTCCACAGGCACCTGACAACCCTAATTAGATTTCTCGCGTAGTTGCTTCCCCGATATCTCCGAACCCCCTTTTGATTCCCGAAGAAATCTTTTTTTTTTTTTTCAATTTTATCGTAGCCGGAGAACACTGTGAATTCAGTACGAAAAGCTCAATAATTCGATTTCGTAATTACCAGGGGGTATTCTAATTGAAAACTCTTGGACGAGGAAAGAATATTGGTGTTCTTTGGAGTTTCCCTTGATTGATTGAGTTTTGTTATATTGGCACACGTGACCCAACTTTGACCTTATCAGCCATTTTGCATATTTTGTTTGTTTGTTTTTTTATCGATATTGAGATCGTGCTTTTCGTACACTTGGCGATTTTGTATGAGATTGAAGTTCGCAACGTTACTACCGAAAAGAATTATTTTTTAATTTCTCAATTTTTTTTTTTCACTAAAATCGTAAGTAAAATATTTCAATAATTATACAAATCTTTATTGTGATAACCTAAAATTCAAATCTGAAAATAAAAATATTTCGTCAAATAATAGATCTAAGGAAATCAAAAAAATGAGAAAAAAAATTTCATTGCGTGGCTACGAGGCGAACTTCAAGTCCATAATTTTCTTGCTATCGAAAACGACGATGCACCTGGCTCACGAGTCGTTCCTCGTTCGTGATTGTTTTTTGGCGAAAAAAAAAAAAACGCGATCTCAGCCACTTTATCCATCAAACTTGGCACTCTATTTTTTCTCTTCCCAAAAGTCGAAAAAGTCCCAAACCCAAGTCGACAATATTCAATTTCCAAAAATGTGATAAAAACACAAAAAATCGTATCTGATCGTACTCTAACCGTACAATCCTTTCATTTTCCACAAATTACCAAGTTGCCACGCTATGCTTGATATCCCTCGTTTCCAACAGCTGCAATTTGATTTTCAAGATAATTCCCTTCCGAGCAAATAACAATGTGAAATTTTACTTCCATTGTGCAGCAGTAGGTATCATTGGCTATAAGAACGATCGAAAAAATGATAGTCGTGGTTTCGCCTTAGGCAGAGAGTAAAATTTCGTTGTCTGTAATTGGGTCATTGGTGAGTGCACCAATGAAGAATTGACGTTAAAGTTTTGATCTGAATCATAGCGATGCCACCAGCTTTCGTATAATCCCCAGTAATCCTGTTGGATCAACGATTCATCTATTTCTATACGTGATACGTGTTTACGTAATTCTTTAACCGCATCGAATAAGGGCGTATCTTTTATAACCTCTTTTTTACGAACCCGCCTTGTAAAACTTTTTACTACCCCATCCGTACACTCAAATGAACGAGCGTGGGTGTTGGTATGCGTTGAAAAAAGTTGCTTGTTGTATTTACACACTTTGCACTCATCTGCCTTCATCGCTAGCTGCAATAAAAATCCCCTTCGCGTTTATTACTTTTACCGCAGAGCTTTTTCATTTAAAGAGACGCCAGGGGTGGGGTAGAGGGTTCTGGAACTTTAAGACGCAGAAGTCGGTAGGGCAGAATTGCCTCGAGTTACCGTTATCTACCGCTCGACAAAATTGGCGCTAGTCTCCGAAGGGTCTCGAGATTATGGCTAACCCAAACAAACCAAATATTCTTTTTACTTATTTTTTATTCATCGATTGTTCGTAACGTAAAATCGATTAAAACTGCCATTTGCGGTTGGCGAAATAACTAGAATATATTTATTGATTCAACTTCAACTTTTCAATTCAACAATCAACAATCAACAACAACAATTCAACAATTCAATTCAACAATCAACTTTTTTGATTTTTTCATGACTTTTTTTGTTTTGTTTTTTTTTTTATGACTTTTTTTATTTTTTAATGACTTTTTTTTTGGTTTTTTATGACTTTTTTTTATATATTTATGAGTTTTTCGTCGTTGGGAACCCAAACAAACCCAAACACTTTTTATTGAATTGTTTTCATTATTATTCAGGTTTTCGTGGATTGAGTTTGCACTATTTTAAAAATTGAAAGAGAGTGAAACGAAAATACGTTTTTGCTGGTTGAGAATGAATTTTTTATTGCCTCTTGATATGAAGATGTTATTTTTGTCGAAACGTTCAATTTACTTGGGAACTGGATTCCATTTGCTGAAACACACTCATAATGTTCCCGGAGATAATTAATTGGTGAATTTGTTTAATATTTGAGAAATCGATATCTCGTGCATGTGGATCAAAAGGTCGCGATGTGATAGCCCCTTGAAAATGTCTAGACTCAACGTCAAATGTCAAGTGTCGCGGACCACACGTTTGGGTTCCACGTTCGTCCGCGTTTTTTCACCTGGATGTGAAAGAATCAGTCTTTTTTTGTCCTATCGGTAATTGAAAATAAATTGGGTCGTCGCGTCGCCTCGCGACCTCCAATTATCGTCTTCAGTGCTGCGGCGTTTCATTCAAATTTGAAACACCTCGAAAACTCTTTAATTCTTTAAAGACACTTTAATACCATCAAATATCAAAATACAACTGCATTTCCGGTTTATTTCGTGATTTAACGAAATTTTTGTGATTTTAACGTTCTAAGAAAACCCCAGAAAGAATTTTTTCATTTTTCACATATTTTTGGTTGATTTTCGTGCCTATAGTGAATATTTACTGGTATAATTAATGTCAACTGTTCTCTTTATGTTTTGAGTTTTTTTTTCGTCTTTTGGTTTGGAGACTCTTCGAAACGTTGCACTTTGAAAAAAAAAATGTTTTCTTTTCTCCACGCTGATAACCTCGTAATGGAAAATCGCCTATCGACCTGATCGAAACGACATCAGCAAGGATCTTACGAATTATGAAGAATTCTTATTTAGACTTATTTAGAATTCTTTTTTACGACTTTTTTTGTTTTTTATAACTTTTTTTGTTTTTTTATAACTTTTTTTTTTGTTTTTTAAGACTTTTTTTATTTTTTAATGACTTTTTCTGTTTTTTAAGACGTTTTTTGGTCTTTTATCGCTTTTTTGATTTTTTAATGACTTTTTTTTGGTTTTTTATGACTTTTTTTTGTTTTTTATCGTTTCACGCTCGAATTACGTAACGCGTGCGTCACTCGTGAACGATTGAGCAAAAGCTGGCGTTTTCGTCAACGCAAGCCACGGTTTGGCTAGCGGGCAGTGGCATCCTGCCTTTTCACTGCCATATATCTTGATGAGGATAAATCCGACGAACGGGTAACGCACGGCGTCGTCCATTCAGTTTCATTTAACGTAATCCGCTCGTCGCCTATTTAATTCTCAGCCACACGAAAACCGCCGATATTTCACGAAGGAAAAATGAAAAGTTTGACCGAATGGAAAAAATAGCAAGGGATAGAAAAAAAAATTATCTGTAGTGGAGGGGGGGAGCGCAGGTTGGAAATTTGTTGCTTTGAAACTCGTAGCAAGCTAATAAATTTGCAACGTAAATATTTGCTTTATTAACGACGAGAATTCATCTGCACAGGAAAAGTGATTTTTTTTTATTGCTTCGGTGACGTAATATTTTAGAAGTTGAATTTTTGTGTTTTTTGTTTGTTGAAAAGTAACTTTTTGTTGCACATTTCGTAACATTTGTTCGTAATTACCCGAACAAACCCAAACAAACCCAAACGAACCCAAAACCCAACTGACGATTTAAAGACGATCGTTTTTCGTTGCAACCCAAACAAACCCAAACAAAACCCGATTGACCCATTGAAAGCTGGTCGTTGGTCATTATCGTTATGCCAAACAAACAAACCCAAACAAACCCATACGAACCCAAAACACAATTCATGATTTAAAGACGATCGTTTTTCGTAACAACCCAAACAAACCCAAACGAACCCAAAAGCCAACTGACGATTTAAAGACGATCGTTTTTCGTTGCAACCCAAACAAACCCAAACAAAACCCAATTGAAAGCTGGTCGGTAGTTATTATCGTTATGCCGTTCGCCAACGAGGCTAACGAAGGCGTCTGTTAAATGTCGAATCACAGCTTTCAACTTTTCAAAGCTGCTTGTCAACTCCGGCAAAACCTTTCGCGAGTTTCACCAGAAATTAGTTAACTCGTTACTTTTATTTACCGGTTCAACCGCTAAAAGTTACAGGATTATGTTTACGTCATCGTGACAACGAATTCGGAATTAACGATCGCTTTAAACCTCAACGGAAAAATTTCGCTAATTGTTCGACTTTCAGGAACAGTGCTTATAACCCGGTTTTCGCATACATTACGCGAGGATGGAAAACGAAACTTTCGACGCAACGTTACTTCGGAATATTAGCAGTCACGAGCTCGTTTTTTAAAGCTGCATTTTACGATGAATTTTCAAAAGTTCAGGCTGCATATGGAAATTCCTAAAATTAGCAAAATCCATATGAAAAAACTGGATGGGCTTTGCTTTATTTGATTTTTCATTGCGAAATCCAATATGGCCGCCACGATTCACCAAGTTTCGAATATAATTAAGAATTTGCAGGAAAAAGAACTAATTAACTAACAAGCTTTCTAATTAGCTTTCATCGATATAAATCTTACTAGAAAAATTCGGGTGGGGTAGGAAACCCAAACTTCGATTGACGAGAAGGCTAAAATATGGGAATTTTGGGAATTTTTAATATTCCGAAACTTGTAGTTTTCGAATTTTTATATTTTAATCAAAATATTTTCTATAATTTAATATTCCAATATTTTTAATCTAATTGAATTTTTAATTCAATATTCCAATATTTTCAAGTTAATTTCATTTTTTATTTTTACTTTATTTTTTATTTTATATTTCCGAAACTACAAGTTTCGGAATATAAAAATTCGGAATTTTGAGCTTTCTGTTCAATCGAAATTCGGATTTCCTACCCCATCCCAAAAAATCCCTGAAAACCCAAATTCGATATCGTTCCCAAAATTTCCCACTCGTTGAAAATTTTCATCGCGTTTTTCCTGCCCTAATTAATTGTCGAAAAAAAAACAAAAAAAAAAATTCAAACATTCGACTAATGATATCAAAGAATCCTTCATTTATCCGGATCTCCGAGGACTGTTAAAACGGAAGTTCCATACTCGTGGATAATTCACCTCGTTGATTCTCAATCGTCTCTTCAGAGTTTGGTCATTTGGGTTAGTAGAAATCTCCAGGTTTCTACTAAAGTAATTTTCGACGTAGACAAGTTCGGGGTTAATTTCTATTTCTCTCTCTCTCTCTTTCTGCCCCCCCCCCCTTTTCCTCTCATTAAAGAGCGATGAGCATTTGAGCGTAATCGCAAACGCAGGTTAATGAGAATAATTATCTCTGCGTGTTCAATCCGACCGTCTTTTCTTCGGGGGATCTTCGTGTACAAGATACTCTCCGAACAGGACGAAATGTGGGTTGGGGAGGTGGTGTTAGGACGTGATAAAGGAAGATAGGATGAAAACGGAGTAAAAAGAGAAATTCTGATTCGATTTGAGTGGCAGGCTTGATCCTAATGTGCATTTGGTGAGCAACTCTCGTTTCTGTCAAGCAAAAGGGCTTAACCCAATATGTATTTAACCTTCAACCCGCGATAGTATTTTAAGGACCTTAATCCCGTAAACCTGGGTCATTTTTGTCTTTGCGCTACCACACCTACAATTATTCATAAAAAAATCTGGGAAAATTCATGGTTTATCTTTGGAATATACTTTTCAAGGAGAAACAGTTGTTTTTTTATTTTTCTTATTTTTTAATATATTTTTTTCATCAGATATTGAACAAATCGCGAAAAAAATGTTTTCTTTTTTTTTTCGAAATAATATAGCGTAGGTAAAAATGAAGGGAACTTTTTTTCGATTGCAGTTTTTTTAAGGAAAAAGGTTACTCTTTACAGAAATAAATATTATATTTATGCAGGAAATAGTTATAAAATAAAATAAATTATTTATCAATTAATGACTGATTCATAATTAATTAACATTAATTATTTAATTTCTCGGACGTATATATTTTTAATTATTATTCAAAAGTTTATATAATTAATTAAATATAATATAAATTAATTAAATATTATTATCCAATTATAATTACATGATTAATTATACGTTCGAGAAATTTTTGAATGAAATTTTGGACCAGGAAAAAACAACCGACGTTTAGGTGTTGAGGGTTAAAGGACGTATCCTCTTTTGTTTGCTGAAGACACTGACGTGATGTTTGGAAGGATCCACTACGGGACCAGACACGTTGATAGCGTTTGCTCTTGATAAGCTTCCGCAGATACTCGGACCTCCCTATTACCAGCCAGGCACACGCGAATCTACCTTTCAGAAGCAACCCCCTGAGCTTCCGGCCTTTGACGGGTCGTTTGTACACCCGGTGCTTGTATATTAGCGAATTAGCGAAAGTTAAAGCTATCTTCAAACGTCCCGTACAAATATAAATGCGCTTTCATCAAAACCCAATGGGCATTGACGCTTTCACGCAAAGAACTGTTCCAAGCTGTCCCCGGAGGCGATAAAAGTTACAAATCGAAAATCTGGGCTCAAGAATAAAGGCGTCATCAAAGAGTCCAAACGTTCGAACTGGACTGAAACTTCCATCGATGGAACTCATCGAAAAATCGTTTTATTTATTTTATGATTATCTTTAATTAAAAAATCATTTTTTATCCTTATTTTTATTAAAAAATCATTTTTTTTATCCTTATTTTTATTAAAAAATCATTTTTTTATCCTTATTTTTTATTAAAAAATAGTTTTTCATCCTTATTGTTATTGAACATTTTTAACTTTATTAAAGTTTTTAAAGTTTATTCAACTTTTGAACCTTTCAAAAACTTTATTAAACTTTATAAACTTTTATTAAAATTTTACTGAAACTTCCATCATTGAAACTCAACGAAAAAACGTTCAATTTTCAATCCTTATTTTCATTTAAAAAATCATTTTTCATCCTTCCTTTTATTTAAAAATCGTTTTTCATCCTTATTTTTATTGAACATTTTAAACTTCATTAAACTTTTGAAATTTTCAAAAACTTTATTAAACTTTTATTAAAATTTTTCTGAAACTTCCATCATTGGAACTCAACGAAAAACCGTTCAATTTTCAATCCTTATTTTTATTCAACCTTTTTTTCAATCCTTATGTTTATCAAAACCATTTTTTAATCCTTTCTTTTTTTTTCAAAAATGATATTCCGCATACTTGGATTACATCATAAAAAATTTTGGGTTCGGTTTACCAGAGATAATTATGCAAATATGATAAAATAATTATTTTCAAAAATTCCCAAATTCCCTAAAATCTACCGAATGAAATTTGGGAATTTCTCAAGGAATATATATATTCTCCTAGTTATTTTTCCCTAGTGGAAGTCCGCGAAAAATCGCTCCCCCTTTTTGACGTTATTTCGCTGATTACGGTATAAAAAAAAACCCAAAAAAATGGAGACACCTCTGACGTAAAAAAAATCAAAAAAAAGTAAAACCACGTGACATAGTTCAACCTGAGCAACGAAAAGTATCGTTCCAGTCATTTCCAGCCGACGGTGCGGAATTATTTGAAAATACAATTGGTGATAATGAAACGTCGTTGGGACCGTGTACGAAATGATTTGTCATTACACCCGAGTACTCAGTGAATTTCAATAACTGCCGGTACAAATCTCATTGAACAGTTTAATGAACAGTTTAATTGGAATCGAACTTGGAAGTGAACGCGATTATGTATCGAAACTTCTCAACGGTTTCCAATCACCATGCCAGAAAACGTATTTCCCTGTGCACACGAGCTCACAATTAACCTCACTTTCGTTTACACATCGGAGACTGGGAGACCCAAACATACGCGGTTTGCCGTCGGTCGAGCCAATTATATGACAAAACACACAAGACTGTCCCACGAATAGGAGAATCTACGTCTGTCCTCATAAAATACGTGTTTTCCTACAGCCCGCAACCAAAAGGGCGTAAGTGTCGTCATTGAAGGTGGAGTCAAAATTACGAATAAAAAAAAGGGTGACCGCTCATTTCTCTCGAAAACGATTTATTTATTCATCAGACTGGTCGAGAGCCGAAGAATTTTTATTTCCATCGAACATATTGTAGGCGTAGTAAAAAGAAATCCATGATTTTTCCAATAGACTGCTCAAGTTTATCTGTACCAGTCTAATCGGGTTACACTAAATGCCGTTGGAAAGATGAGATTTTGTACTGATGAAACTTTATCGACAGTTTTGTGATTGGTTGACTCCAGAAAATAATGGATTTCTTTTTACTAGGTCTAATATCAGGTTAATGACCGAAAGCAAATTTTTTATTACGACGATACTACTGGACAAAATTTGATCGTGTTTTTTTCCAAACTTTGTTTTTCGAAACTTTGAAAAAACGGTGCACACGTATCAGCAAAAATTGCAGATATAATTCTTTGTTTCCCAAAACTTGAAAACGGTGTACACGTTTGAACAAAATTGCAGATCTAGTTCAAAAAAGTATTTTTTTCCATCAATTATTACTTGACTCAGTTTGTTTGGGTTCGTTTGGGTTGACTCCACAAAATAATGGATTTCTTTTTACTACGCCTAATATCAGGTTGACTGAAAACAATTTTTTAATTACGACGATACTACTGGACAAACTTTGATCGTGTTTTTTTCCAAACTTTGTTTTTCGAAACTTTGAAAAAACGGTGTACAGGTATCAGCAAAAATTGCAAATATAATTCTTTGTTTCAACAAAATTGCAGATCTAGTTAAAAAAAGTCATTTTTTCCATCAATTATTACTTGACTCAGTTTGTTTGGGTTTGTTTGGGTTGACTCCACAAAATAATGGATTTCTTTTTACTACACCTAATGGATCAATATTCGATCCAAAACTCGAACTAACTTGACAACTGGTTCTTCTCGTCCAGTTTCCTTTTTTTTTTTTTACGTTACAATTCTTAAAGCACGCTTAAACTTGATGGACTCGAGGGTCGCGACCGATGGTTGGTCTATTTGGATTGGTAGGTGCGGCACTTTGATCGACGCGATCCGGGTGTAATTGTCCGATGTTTTATGGGCTCCCCTGGTCGGGAGGGGGCTGAACTCGTCCACGCTCTCCCTCTTCGTTACAATGTACGCATACAGGCACGTCCATCCCGTAGCTCTTTGATGGAGCTAGGCTCCGATGTCTGGCCGTGTCGCTTTGCAATGAGAAACCCCCTAATCAATCGGCCTTGTGCAACTGCCACATATCTACCGGGATTCATTGATGGGTCCACGTCTCTCCGAATTCGACACCACCCGTGTGTTACCTGGGTACATCTGCGCACCTATTTCTACGCAGGGACCACACGTGGTTGCAAAATTAGTGGCTGACAGCCGCATCGGGATTTTTATATTTTATTTTTATTATTATTATTATTATTATTATTATTATTATTATTATTATTATTATTATTATTATTATTATTGAATAGGTCACAGATATGTTAAAATTTGTTTGATAAATAAAATATGTATAATAAATTATTGTTAAATAATAATACAACCCAAACAAACCCAAACAAAATCGATGTTTTTTTGTATACTATTACAACCCAAACAAACCCAAGCAAAATGGACGTTTTTTTATACTATTACAACCCGAACAAACCCAAACAAAATCGATGTTTTTTTGTATACTATTACAACCCAAACAAAATCGATGTTTTTTTGTATATTATTACAACCCAAACAAACCCAAACAAAATCGAAGTTTTTTTTTTGTATACTGTAATATAGCAATTCAGAATTACGTCTACGAAAATTCAGCGTACCTTACCGCTGAATTTTTTTTTCTTTTTATATCTGAATTCTAAGTTATCACAATAAAGATTTGAATAATAATTTTGGTATTTTACATATACAATTTCCGCAATAAAAAAAAGAAAATTTAAAAAATAACGATTTTCGTTGGGAACTTCAATTTTATGAAAAAGTTGGCCAATTTTCCTGCACTCGTCATTGACCCCATCGAGCCTTTTCCGCGATATGAAAGATTCTTTTCCATACGACAGAGAGTTTGAAAATGGCCTCTTGAAATTTAAGCACCGTTCCGATTGCCGATCGAGGAAAAGTTTACGCGGATGGCTCGACTCGGTTTTCAACGTTTTCGATATATCGAGGTTGTACCAGTAGTTCCATCAGTTTCTCACGTGGCAATTTTTGTTTGGGTTTGTTTCGATTTGCGTTTGGTTTTGTTTCGATTTGGGTTTGTTTGGGTTTGGTTTTGTTTGGGCTCGGTTTTGTTCGTGCTTTGTTTTGTTTGGGTTCGGTTTTATTTGCGTTTAGTTTTGTTTGGGTTTGTTTGGGTTCCAAACTAACGGAACTACCAATAGTTCCGTCAGTTTCTCACGTGGCAATTTTTGTTGTAACTGTGTGCGAGCCTGTATCGTTCTTTCGAAACGATTTAACCGCGTTTTCCTCATCGCGTTTCTTTACCTATCTTCAAAATGGTCGTCCATTTTGAATCGCGCTGGAAAAAAAGCTCAACGACTCTGGTCATACGCTAGGTTAGTTGTATATCGATATGCAAGTACTTTCATATTGCGTGCGCGCGGGTTACGTAGGCGGAGAATTTCCTACGTTTTCACGCTTATGATAGACACGTATACGTGCTCAATGGAGGCCAGGAATACTGTAATGCTTCAGCCACCTGTGTACCGTAAAAAGTTTCCGCACACGCGGGTACGCCGGATATTTTCATCGTGGAAAAGGAAAACGAGGGGAGGGGTAAAGGGGGGGGGGGAGAGGGGGAGGGAAGTAACGATAACCCGGAACATCACGCGATAACGTCACTCCCATTCGCGTACGGAGGATCCACGTACCTATGTACCCGGACATGCGTTTGCTGATGCCACGTGAATACCTTTATTTTAACCTCACTTTTGTTTTTCACGTTACTTCAAAAGCGTTACTTCAAAGCTTTTACATTTTCATTGAAAAGAATTTTATCGTCGGGTGGTTTTAAACCAGTGTGACGATTTGGAAATTTTATGAAGATTTGGACTTGAATTGGTGAAAAATAATTTTAGGGTTTTGATAAGGAGGCTTGGATTGGTAAAAAATAATTTTAGGGTTTTGATAAGGGGCCTTGGATTGGTAAAAATAATTTTAGGGTTTTGATAAGGGGCTTGGGTTGGTAAAAAAAATTTTAGGGTTTTGATAAGGGGCTTGGGTTTGTAAAAAATAATTTTAGGGTTTTGATAAGGGCCTTGGGTTGGTAAAAAATAATTTTAGGGTTTTGATAAGGGCGCTTGGGTTGGTGAAAAATAATTTTAGGGTTTTGATAAGGGGCTTGGGTTGGTGAAAAATAATTTTAGGGTTTTGATAAGGGCCTTGGGTTGGTAAAAATAATTTTAGGGTTTTGATAAGGGGCTTGGGTTGGTGAAAAATAATTTTAGGGTTTTGATAAGGAGGCTTGGGTTGATAAAAAATAATTTTAGGGTTTTGATAAGGGGCTTGGGTTGGTAAAAAATAATTTTATGGTTTTCAGAAGGGGGCTTGGGTTGATAAAAAATAATTTTAGGGTTTTGATAAGGGGCTTGGATTGGTAAAAAATAATTTTATGGTTTTCAGAAAGGGGTTTGGGTTGATAAAAAATAATTTTAGGGTTTTGATAAGGAGCCTTGGATTGATAAAAAATAATTTTTGGGTTTTGATAAGGAGCCTTGGATTGATAAAAAAATAATTTTTGGGTTTTGATAAGGGCGCTTGGGTCGGTTAAAAATAATTTTAGGGTTTTAATAAATGGGCTTGAATTGTTAAAAAATTATTTTACAATTTTAATAAATGGGGGGATGAATTGTTAAAAAATAATATAACAATTTCTACAAAAGTGAATATCGCGAATAAATAATACGTTCTCAAGATATTCCAAATTAGAAAACGTTACCTTCGCGATCTCGTAAAATAGAGAAACGGAGAACGAAAACAAAAAATTGACGAGAACTGCAAAACATTCAATGTCCTAATAAAAGTCATCATTTTGGTTACCACATCTCCTGGAATGTATTTTCAAATGAATTCAGTCATAACGAAACATTTCCATTTTTAACTCGTTTTTTTTTTTTTGCTAGATAGATGACCTATCGGTGAGCAACCTGATCTCGAAACGGATTTGCCATAGCCAAACATCGAGAGTACAAGCATAGATTACTATTTGTCTTCTGACTGGTCTCGTATATCTCGAACTAAGATCATTGTGGTTTACCGGTTAGTGCGCGTGGTCCAATGTGACCACACGAGACATGAGAATGTTTGGGCTTTTGGGTACATCAGATATGGTGTATCTACCAGTTGCAATTTTGCTGACGAAAATACGACCCAACAAAGTTTTATTAATTGTATTATAGCCTAATCTCACAGATTTCCTAATGTAATAAATGTCTAATGGAATCGAATGAAACCCCAAAATGTGGATTTTCATGATATTGAAAATAATTATTTTTCAATCAACAAAAATAATTATTTTTCAATCAACGAAAATAATTATTTTTTAATCAACGAAAATAATTATTTTTTAATTTCTCAATTTTTTTTTCCACTGAAATTGTAATTAAAATACTTCAATAATTATACAAATCTTCATTGTGATAATCTAGAATTCAAATCTGAAAAAAAAATGTCTCCAAATAATGGATCGAAGGAAATAAAAAAATGAAAAAAGAAATTTCATTGTGGTGGAACGATGCGATCTTTAAGTCTATGGATTTATGATATCGAAGTTCGCAACGTTACGACGCAACAAAAATCATTATTTTTTAATTTCTCTATTTTTTTCACTGAAATCATAATTAAAATAAAAAATAATTATTTTTCAATCAACGAAAATAATGATTTTTTAATTTCTCAATTTTTTCTCCACTGAAATCGTAATTAAAATACCTCAATAATTACACAAATCTTTATTGTCATAATCTACCTAAAATTCAAATCTGAAAAAAAAATATTTCTCCAAATAATGGATCGAAGTAAAAAAATGAGAAAAAAAAATTTTCATTGGGGTGCAACCATACGAACTTCGAGTGTATGGATTTTCAATATTTCTCTTTTCCCCAAACCGAAAATTTTGATTTCTCATCAGTTTGAGAAATCCGTAGGTATCGCCCCTCTTTTGAAGCGTGCAGTCGCTTTAATCGAGTTAGTTCGTGGATTACATTCCGTGTTGAGCCAGCAGCTCGATACGAAGCCCTTCGATGTTAGTGCCGAGCGTTTTCCCACTGGTGTTCCTGATCGACCAATAAACCCCATTGGGGCCAGCGCGACTGACCGAGAGAACGACGGGAACGGAAAGTAAAGAATTTTTTTGCGGTCGTACACTCACGAGGTCGTTGGACAGTTGATGCTCCGTCGATTGCCGCTACGGTTCGCCTTCGGGAGGTCCGTTTCAGCCTCGTCGTTTTTAGCTTTGATAGATTATCGATTGAAAAAAAATTAAAAAATAAAAAAATAACGTGTATTCGAGGAACAACGTGACCACACGGTGGACGCTGTAAATATAAACTTCCAATCCAGAAACGTAATATGACCATGTAGGTTTCTTGTAGGTGAGATTTTAGAGAAATTCAATTAACCCTGAAATTAATATCGATTGCTTTTTTTTATTGAGATAGTACCTGCGTGAATTTCCTTATTTGAAAAAAGAAATAATTTTTTTGGATACTGTAATACAGCAATCCAGAATTTCGGAAAAATTCAGTATGCGTTATCGAGGAAATACGACAGTAGTTAATTCATTAAATTTATGGATTCAGCACACAACATATTTAGGTTTGTTTGGGTTCGTTTGGGTTAATTCATGAAATAAAAAAATTAATTCATGAAGGGGAGAAGGTGAGGTTTCCTGTAGGTGAGATTTTAAAGAGATTCAATTAACCCTGAAATTAATATCGATTACTTTTTTTTATTGAGATAGTACCTGCGTGGATTTCCTTATTTGAAAAAAAATGATTTTTTTGTATACTGTAATACAGCAATCCAGAATTTCGGGAAAATTCAGTCCACCTTATCGAGGAAATACGAGAGTAGTTAATTCATGAAATTTAATGAGGTTGAAATCAGTGCATTTAACCCACAAAATTTGTGAATTTCGTGCAAATCGATATTTGGAACAGAACTATTAATAATTTGCGATTATAATAATTGAATACATTTATTACCAACACTTCTCGAATAATTATTTTCTTACGATAAATATTATTAATATTAATTATTAATATTATTATGCTTAAATAATATTAATTATTATTTAAGCATAATAAATAATATTAATTATTAATATTATTATGCTAAAATTTCTCGTACTTTTCAATCATCAGACTCAACAACTGATACATATACCATTAACCAGTCAATCCGCTAGTACCTCCTCAAACTCCCGTCTTTCCATTTTCTTCCAAAAAGTTACCTTTTCGATAACCTTTTCCAAAAACTTCCTGATTCTTCCCTCATAAAGTCCTGATTGATGACGACATTTACGAGTATCATATCAGCTCGTAATCTCACATGATCAACCCAGTCCTCCAAAATCAACATTTATCGACCGTCCAATAAAATACGAGTAAATTGCACCCCCTGAAAGCACAGTACGAAACAAACCCAACTTATGTTTGCCATAACTACGGAATAGCGACAACTTTACCGTAAACAAACGAAGAGTGATTACCTTCAGGATGGGGGAACGGTTTTATCTCACCGAAATATCACAAATATCCGAAAGCACCAAAGTTGTGAAAAGCTTCGGTGAAAACCCAAACAAAATTCGTTTCACGTATAAGTATCCGGGAAACTGGAGGAGGAAAGGGGGGGAGGGGGTAGGTTTCACAGTCTCTCATCCTCCGCTACTTTTTGACGTCCCGAGTGTATAAACGATATTACATACGCCTCGCTCCATGCGTCACGGTACCTGAGCAAAATTGCGAAATGCACGAGCGTCCCATATACGACTTCATGCTCGTCGAAGTACAACACGCTACCGGAATATTTATGTAATCATCGTAGACTCTACCGCGACGCAACAAAAGCTCCTCGACTCGTCAACGTTTCAAACCGCCCTTTTTGCTTCCAGCCAAAAGTAGGAAACGTTACACGTGAGAGACACAACTGAAATACTATCCAGTTTCGTTCTTGCTTCAGTAGCAATTTTCCTGTTGCGCAGTCAAAGTATACAGCTTCCAAAATCGACAAAATCGTGTCATCGTATTTTTTCGTGTTTTTCGGATCAAGAAAATCGCCCAAATCGGTCGATTTGTATTCAAGAGGGAAAAAAAGTGGCTGCTGGTAGGTTTAGGGAAAAATGGTTAAATTTTTGGGAGCAAGGTGTTGGGGAAAAATTATGATAGATTAAAAATAAACAATATTTACGAAAATGGATTTGGAGTTTGTTTGGGTTTGTTGGATGTTGATGGTTGATGGTTGTTGAAACTCTAGAAAAACTTGATCGACCAGTTTTGATGGTTGTTGACAACGTATTATTACAAAATTTTATTGTTTGACAGTTTCGTTGGTTTTTGGGAGCGAAACTTAACGAAACTTGATTATTTGACAGTTTCGCGGATTGTTGATCAGTTTTGATGGTTCTTGATTACGAAACTCTAGAAAAACTTGATTGGCTAGTTTTGATGGTTGTTGACAACGAATCTTTACAAAACTTGATTATTTGACAGTTTCGTAGGTTGTTGATAACCGACCTTAAAAAAACTTGATTGTTTGACCATTTTTGTTGATTGATGACAGCTAGTCCTTACAAAACTTTATTGACAAGTTTTTTTTAGTTTTAGACAAATCAATCCTTCCAAAACTCGATTATTTGACATTTCAGTTAATTCTTGACAACCAAACCTTACAAAACTTTTTTCAGAATTTTTCAAAGGTTGATTTTTTTTCATAATCCTCAAGTGTCCTAATAAAGTTAGTTAAAATCTATACGAACCCTATCAAAGCCCCAATTGAATTTTCCATCCAGCAGTGGAAACATCAATCTCCATTTTCCATATCGACGAAAAAAAAACGAGGAAGAGGTTTATCACGTTTATAAAGGTCGCTCATAAATATTCTCGAGAAGGGCCATACCTACGTAATTCAGTGAAGCCGGAAGAGAGCTTCTTCACGAATGTTACACCGTCTTTTTGGATTCCGTAGTTTCGGGGCTGTTCTAAACTAGTTTTAGGTTTATCAGATACTTGGCTTTAATGATATTAGGAGGAAGAGATGTGGATCTTCTTTGTCAACAATCATCCGGTTTTACGGAGTACTACCAACGGGGGTTTTGGTACCCGGAAGTAAAAGATTGGAAGAACAAACTCGACGAAGTTGAAGCGCGGTTTTCGTATTTATGAGTCTATTATCACCCTCTCTGCACTTACTAATAACTTTAGTCAACTCTCTCTCTCTCTCTCTCTCTCTTGGATGTCTCTCGTATAATTCAGGGGCCCTCGCTCCCCTTAATTTCTACACTTTCAACGGCAATGATACGAATGCACTTCGCCAAGCCAGAGTAATGCACACGAGTACACGTTTCAGACACCAACATGTACGAACATTCTTAACCACATTCATTTTCTCTATGAGCCCGAGTAATTCTCTTTCTTCCTTGAACTGAATAACGGATAACGTTAAAACCGGAATGCTTTTGTTTGGGTTAAGAAATAAACAATGATTTAACGCTTTTTTTTCGTAAATTTTTCAATTCGTATTATCATTAGAAAATTCGATAAATATTCGGATAGTGGAGCTCTTAGTGGAATCAGGCTAATTTATTTTTTATTGTTTCTTTTGGTGATAAAAAATGATAGTGAATAAGGTTATGCCGGCGTACGTCATTGTTTGGGTTTGTTTGGGTTGGTTGGCGTTTGTTTAGGTTTGTTGGAGCCTGTTTGGGTTTGCGTTTTCATTTGGGTTTGTTTGGGTTTGTTTGGGTTTGTTTGGATAGGTTGGCGTTGTTTGGGTTTGTTTGGCTTTGTTTGGGTTGGTTGGCGTTTGTTTAGGTTTGTTTGATCTTGTTTGGGTTTGCGTTTTCATTTGGGTATGTCCGGGTTTGTTTGGGTTTATTTGGATAGGTTCCCGTTTGTTTGGGTTTGTTTGGGTTGATTGGCGCTCGTTTAGGTTTGTTTGAGCTTGTTTGGGTTTGCGTTTTCATTTGGGTATGTCCGGGTTTGCTTGGGTTTGTTTGGATAGGTTGGCGTTTGTTTGGGTTTGTTTGAGCCTGTTTGGGTTTGTTTGGGTTTGTTTGGGTTTTTTGATAGGTTCCCGTTTGTTTGGGTTGATTGGCGTTCGTTTAGGTTTGTTTGAGCTTGTTTGGGTTTGCGTTTTCATTTGGGTATGTCCGGGTTTGTTTGGGTTTGTTTGGATAGGTTCCCGTTTGTTTGGGTTTGTTTGGGTTGATTGGCGTTCGTTTAGGTTTGTTTGAGCTTGTTTGGGTTTGCGTTTTCATTTGGGTATGTCCGGGTTTGTTTGGATTTGTTTGGATAGGTTGGCGTTTGTTTGGGTTTGTTTGAGCCTGTTTGGGTTTGTTTGGGTTTGTTTGAGGTTGTTTGGGTTTACGGTTGTTTGGATTTGTTTGGGTTTGTTTGAGCCTGTTTGGGTTTGCGTTTTCATTTGGGTATGTCCGGGTTTGTTTGTGTTTGTTTGGATAGGTTGGCGTTTGTTTGGGTTTGTTTGGCTTTGTTTGGGTTTGTTTGGGTTTGTTTGGGTTGGTTGGCGTTTGTTTAGGTTTGTTTAAGCCTGTTTGAGTTTGCGTTTGCATTTGGGTATGTTCACGTTTGTTTGGGTTTGTATTCGACTCGCAACTCCATACTTAACTAAGCGGTCACCCATCCAAGTATTCCGGTCCGATTCTCGGAGCTCGACTTTCGACCGGAAATCGCGGTAAACGTTCCATTTCGTAAAATGGAAATCCCGGTAAACATTTGGATGTTGTTTTCCGAAATTCTGAAATTGGAGCTGGAACCTTTCTTCAATGAACCTTTTTGTTCATTTCGAAGCGAGCTTTTAACTCGCTTCAAAATGCTTGCCAAAGCAATTGGAGAGTGTTTGCTAAAGCTGAAGCACGTGAAAAGCCAGCTTTTAGCTCGCTTTCCACGCGACACACATACAGACAAACAGTCGGAATTGTTTAAACGAAATTTTCTCGAGGATTAAACATTTTTAAGGTTAAACGAAACGACCAATCTCTGCGTCCGTCATTTCGACGGAGCCTGATCCTCGGTTTTCCAAAAATAAATTTAATGGTCCATGGATAAACGGGGTTGGAAAAATTTGTCAAGTTATGTAGATCTCCTTGCGTGTCTTTGGACGACGTTGAAGCTCGCATCGTTGGAATGCAACGAAAAACAAATTCTATTCAACCTTTCCCTTCATGTTTTTTTTTTTCACCATTTTGTCCTGTGAAAATCGTTGGAGATTTTTGTGGACAATCTTTTTCAGAAATTTTCAATCTCAAGCAAGAAAACGTTTCGAATTTTGATGAAAAGAAATAGATAAAAAATAAAGAATAAGAAATCGAAAAAACAAAACCACAAAAAAATGTAAAAAATGTTACCAATAATATTGAAAATATTAAATTTTAAATTTAATGTTAAATTTAAATAAAATTAAATAAATTTAAATTAAATTAAATTTAAAAATTAAATTTAAAATAAATTAAAAATTTATTTTAAAAATTAAAAAACTAATAAATTAAATATTTAAAATTAAATATTTAAATTATTATATAATACCCAAAAATATAATAACAAAAAAACCAAAACAGAAATTTTTTTTTAATGAAAAAAAATATTTTAAAAATACGTAAAAAAGGATTCTTTAGACGTTTTCATCAATAATATCGAATCAGACAAAAATAACCGTGAATATGTGACAGCAACGACACAACCGGGTTTCTTGCCGAAGTCGTGCATTCCATCTCGATTTTTGAATTAATAGATCGCTCTATTGAATTTTACGTCGACCGTAAAATTCGTTAGTATTCGTTACCGTTATATCGAGTGAATTAATACGGTTTCGTGGGCATCGCTGAAAATTCAATTATTACGAATCGTCGTAAACAATCGTTATCCGCTTTTCGTTCAACGATACACCCGATAATGGGCCAAAAAAAAAATTCGGCCACGATACACTCTGGAAAAACTCAATTACGAAACAAACGGAGCATATTTTCAGATTAAAAAAAAACATGTCTCTTTTTTTAACCTTTTTTTTATTATATTTTAAATCCTTTTTTATTTTGTTTTTTTTTTATCCTGTTTTTATTATTTTTTTATCCATTTTTTTTATTATTTTTTATCCTGTTTTTATTATTTTTTATCCTTTTTTTATTATGTTTTATCCTGTTTTTATTATTTTTTATCCTTTTTTAATTATTTTTTATCCTTTTTTTATACATTTTTTTGTAGGCCGTTACACATCCGTTGGAGCTAATAGCAATGAAACGTAATGTTCAAAGCGAGATTCGTTCAACCGAGATTCAACTGCACAGACAGATATTGAATTCCATCGACAACTCCCGGCTCAAGAGAGACACCGTTTCCTTTTCATTCGTACTGTTTCTTGTTGTTTTTTTTTCTTCTTTTTTTGTTTGGGTTTGTTTTTATCGCGAATAGTAAACTGCACTCGTGGAAAATACGATGTGACGGTTCAACATATTTTTCCTCACGCATCTATTTTTCGATAAATTCGTTGTTTTTTTTTTTTGGAAAACCGGAAGGGAATCGAAGGCGTTTTTGGACCGTGAATTTTACCGATGGAAGTAAAATACGATGTTGAAAAAAGGATTTTAAAAAAATGGAAAAAAATGGAAAATTGATCGAAAGAGAATACGAGAAGAGAAAAAATGATTATTTAATTCCGTAAATTTGTAAAAGTGAAAAAATGACCTTATTTAATTGATTATTCAATTCCGTAAATTTGTAAAAGTGAAAAACTGATTATTCAATTTCCCAAAATTGTAACAGTGTAAAACTGATTTTTCAATTTTAAAAATACGAAAAAATCGTTTTTCGCTCGAACAATTACCGAGTTATTTTTCACCGTCGAAAAATGACGGTGAAAATGACGATCGTTACTGAGTCGAGAATAAAACAGTCTCGTAATGAAAAGACTCGAAATGTCGTTCGACAATTAAGGAATGGAAATCTCGTTCTCGGCACAAAGTCAATGATAAGGTAAACAACTCATGAAATATCCTTGGGTTTTGAAAAAGGTCCTTCAAGGACGAAACAAGTTTACGGATCGTCGAGTTTCCTTCGAGAAAATCTCAAAGCCAATTTTCTTACCGCTCCGTTACAAATGACATGAGCTCTGTACAATCTCAAAGAGAAAAATGCGCAATAATAATAAACTGGATAGGTAACGCGGACTCGAAGATTCGAAGGAAACTTTTCGCACATGCGAATAACAAAGGAATTTGTTATCTCTGCTTTTGAAGAACATTCGTATTATTATTGGCCTTTTCCAAAGGGCTGAAAACAACCTCGAGCGTTCTACCAATTATCGATGACAAAATCAAGTAACGAGAAAAAATCGGATCTTTTGAAGTCGTGAAATAAAAATATTTTTATAACGACGAAAGAGTAAAATTGAATAATTGATTATTCAATTTTGTAAAATGGTAAAAGAAAAAAACATGATTATTCAATTTCGTTAAATTGTAAAAATGAAAAACTGTTTATTCAATTTCGTAAATTTGTAAAAATCAAAACTTAATTATTGAATTTCGTAAATTTGTAAAAATGAAAAACTGATTATTCAATTTCGTAAATTTTTAACAGTGAAAAACTGATTATTCAATTTCCCAAAATTGTAAAACTGTAAAACTGATTTTTCAATTTTACAAAGACGAAAAAATCGTTTGTCGCTCGAACAATTACCGAATTATTTTTCACCGTCGATAAATGACGATTTATTTCGAGTACTTCTTCAGTTGCGATCAAGCTCGTCTTTCAGTGTGTCAGGTAAAATTGAATAATTGATTATTCAATTTCGTAAAATGGTAAAAATAAAAAACCGATTATCCAGTTACCCAAAATCGTAAAAGTGAAAAACTAATTATACAATTTTACGACACGACAAAACCATTAATCGGTCGAATACTAAGCGAATTATATTTCACTATCCAAAAATGACGATTTATTTCAGCTATTTCCTCGGTTGTTATTATAAGACCGTTTTCCATCGTGTCAAGTAAAAAAAAAACGATTTTTTAACCAGAGTAGAAAAAAGAGCCTTTCTTCTAAAAATTATTAATTCCATTTATTCATTTTCGTCAAAAAAAAAATCCCCAAAAAAAAACATTAAAAAAAAAAAGCTTTTACCCTAAAAAAATTTGGAGGTGAAAATGACCAGGAAAATTTGAAGATCGAGTTATCCAATTCGAAAATGAACATCCTCAGGCGTTTTATAGTTACGAGCATGCGCGTTACGTTCCGATGGATTTTCCGGAATTAGGTTCATCCAATTAAACGTTGGATGTTGCTAATCGAATTGGAGCTGTTGAAATGATTTTTCGACCGATATTTCGAACAAAGAAAATTTAACAATGGCGCAAATGTACAACTATCAGGGCTTTCGTGGCATGGAGAATTTACCTATGGAATTGCGGTTGCGACACCGCGTGGTGTCATATCCAAAGCAAAGCTCCGAATCGGCAGTTGTTAATTCGAGGCTGAAGGGGTTTCAATCGGATCGTAATGATCAGGCTGGCATATAACTTTGTTAATAACTCACCTAGGGATCGTTTCATCCTGTGGTGTACACCAAGCCTGTTGCCTTGATGAGAAACCCTCGACTGACTCGTTTAACCACTGTTACGATTTAATTAACGCAATTACCAACAATAACAAATTAACAATGGTTTTGCCTTCGAATTTCAAACTTTTTACTCTCTACTAAATAAAAGCTTCACTAAAGCCTAAATTCGTAAATTTCGATTTACTCGACTGTGCAAAGTCAAATCCTGAAAGTTTAAAAAATTGTCGCTGTTTTTATAGTCACGATGAGGCAAAAGATAAATTAAAAAAAAAAAGAAAAAACGTCGAAAAATAATCTTGCCAAAAATCTGTATAAACAACGGCTGGAAAAGTGCACTGAGAAGTCAAAAATAAATTCGTAAATTGTTATTTTATTTACTTTAATTAAGAATGATTTTTTAGCTTCCCCAATTACTAAGTCGTCAAAAATCTCGTCTTACAAAAGTCACGAAGTCAAGCTCTGATAACAATGCTAAAAGAAAAAAAAAATTTCGTACCCCAAATTCACTCGAATTTTCGCTGAATTACCAAATATTGAAAAAATAATAAATAATAATTCATTAAAAAATAAAAACGATGATCTTTATAAATAAATGTTATTTTTATTGATATTTGAAAGTTTAAATATGAATTAAAATAAAGTTCATCTCAAAAGATAATCGTATTTATTTTTTAATTAATTATTATTTATTAAAAGACTTATTTAAATATTAATTCGTCTTATAATAATAGTAAATAATAATTGTTCCCGCCTCTCCCTTGATTATCATCGTCAATCGATTACTTAAGGGGTATAAAAAAAAAGTTTAAGTGGAGCGTGATTGATTGGATGATCGTGACGTGCGTAGACGCGTTACGATCGCATCTGCATCGTATCTTTTCATCACCGGAGAGATGCGTTTGCCATTATATGAAGGCGAAAATTATACAGAGTGGTCGAAGACGTGACGTTCAAACGTGAAACTGGAATTCCTTATATAAAGGGGTATCAAAAAGACGTCCATCGATTGAACAGTGTTTACGATTTGAACATTAATTATAAATTAATCAAACATTTTTTTTTATTTAATAATTATTTCCTCCACGAATATAATATTTTTTTCTACGAAAATCAACCTTTTTCCTTCAAGAAACTGCCATTGATAAAAAATTTCCCATCATTTTCGCCTACGCTATATTATTTCGAAAAAAAAAATGTTTTTTTCGCAAGTTGCTCAGTTATTGATGAAAAAAATATATAAAAAATTAGAAAAATTAAAAAACAACTATTTTTCCTTGGAAAGTATATTCCAAAGATAAACTATGAATTTTTGAAGAATTTTTCATAAATAATTATGGCTGTGGTAGCGCGAAGACAAAAACGACCCAGGTTCACGGAATTAAGGTGCCAAAAATACCATCACGTTTTATGGGTTACGTTACAGTTCCGATTTTTATATTGGTTATCAATAAACGCGTATTCGCGCTATTGAGGCGAAACGCAAGCCCCTGGCACGTGACTTTACGTTCCTGATTCTAATTATCAACGGTTTCCAAACGGGACAAGCGAAAATGCCAATGCGCCATCATCGCACTCCTCTTTTCCTGCGGAAACGGACGAACGACGAAATAAAGCATTTCTCGTGATCACGTCTACTCCGGTTGATCAGCTTCGAGTATTTATCGGCAACGTTTCGTAACCCAAACTTTTCCCCTCGTATTTTCGGTAAAACAATGGTCCGGTAATCATGAAAGACACAATGAAACCACCGGAGCGTTAAAATCGATATCATCAGCCCGAAAAACTTCGTCTATATGGAAAATACCCGCGGACTGCGTTCACTCGAATTTACGTAAGCGTTTAATTAAAAAAAAAAAAAAAACGACTGAGAGTCGTTTAAAGCCATATTTACGAAAATTGGAAAAAAAATAAAGAACGTCGAGTTTGGAATTTTCCGATCGGGAGTTTTCTTGATAAATGAAATCTCATCAAATCCGTATTCGAGTGCATTTAAAATATATTAAGTGTAGTAAAAAGAAATCCATTATTTTTTACTCCACCACACTTAATTAACTTAATTAATGACTTGAATAAACGTCAAACGTAAAATATTCGTAAAACTAGCTTTCACGCAACTTCCGGAAGTTATCATTAAAAATCTTCAAAAATCGTAAATTCCTTACGTCTTTTTACTGTTTGAAAAAAAGTCGAAATAAAAATATAGAAATTCATTTAAACCTTCGAGTTTTTCGATTTTTTGTTAGAAAGTTACAAAATATTTCAATTTCGACACGAGCATTTTTCACTCAGCTTTTTAAATAAAAATCCAAACAACCCCAAACAAATATTTAGATTTCTTTCGTTACTTCGACTAGTGAGCAACTCCGATTAAAAGTTTTAAAGCAAGATTTAAAGCACTCTGTTCACTAGAGGTCGAGAATTCTTCGATTTTATTCGTCACGAACGAAGATCGATTCTTTTTTTTCGCAATATTCTAACCCCTCAATTTTGAAGTCTCTGAATCAGAGTCCGGATTTCGAAGCAATTTTCTGATTGTATTCTTGGAGCCTTTGAATAGTAATCGATTCAACGGTCCTTCCTGGCTGGATAACCATCTTTTACAATTATTTTAATTGCTATGGTACAACTGTTACAGCCAATCCCATTATCTTGCCTGAATTAATTATACTATTTGTTCACACACACATACACATATATACATATATATAGCTACGAAAGTAACTTCCATTGATTTCGTTCTTCGCTTTTTTTCATTGCAGCGAACGGTACGAGATTGAGGCATTACAGGCACTTGGACGTGAGATCACAGTTTCTGAGCACTACGGAATTACTGGTAAGTGGTTTTTCGAATTCGTGCCTCTTTACGTTTTCATCGCTTCCTTACTCGATTTACCCCAGCGAGGGCCACTATCATCGTAGCTGGAAAAGCTTCCACCCTCGGTGGTTGAATTAAAAAAAAAAGAAACAAACATACGACAGTACACACGTGTAGGATGAAGTAACTGGGGGGTTGCCTGGAGGTGCTGTATCTCGAGGAACCTTCTCGTTGTGGCTTCCTTTACCATTTTCACTTATATATATATATATATTCACGAATATACAGGGTGACCGGAAATTCGACCTGTTCCTTCAAAGGGTTTACACTAGAGGTAATTTGCAACAAAAAATGTCCTATCAACTAGTGGTCAAAAATTGACTTTTTAATTTTCAGATTATGTAAAATTTGAATCGAAAATTTGTTTTTAAATAATCGCTAACTCTTGGTCTCTCAGAATAGTATGAAATCGTTGTTTATAATAGCGTATTTTTTTCATAATTTTTTATTTTAGGCAGAAAGGAAATTCTTCGGAAAACACAAAAACATCAATAGCTCGATAACCATGAATTTTCGACCACCAGTTGATAGGACATTTTTTGTTGCAAATTACCTCTACTATAATCCCCTTTAAAAAAATCAGTCGACTTTTCGGTCACCCTGTATATATATCGATGCGTGTGTGTATATATACGTGTGCAGAATTCCCCGACTGCCAAGTTGACTCCTGTAGCTCCCGGGTAATGGAATTGTCTGCGATTTTACCAGTTTGCTTAAATATTTATCCGTGCCAGGTGTAACCGCGCGACACTGCGGGTGCGGTGACGTTTCCAACCGGAAACGCAAAACCTAGCGCGGTACTCGTGTTGAAGGGAGGAAGGGCGGGAGGGAGGGAGGGATTTTAGATGCGACGATGCGCAGTCTTGCACTTAGAGGAAACGTCATAGTTCCGATGGATTTCAAGTTCACATAGTTGCCAAGAAATGAAATTTTTTTTTCACATTTTTTTGATTCCTCAGATCCATTATTTGGTGAAATATTTTTTTTCGAATTTGAATTTTGGGTTGTTAAGATGAAGATTTGTATAATTTTTGGGAGATTTGTATAATTTTTGAGAGATTTTACTTACGATTTTTGGAGATTACGATTTTTGGAGATTTTACTTACGATTTTTGGAGATTTTACTTACGATTTTTGGAGATTTTACTTACGATTTTTGGAGATTTTACTTACGATTTTTTGAGATTTTACTTACGATTTTTGGAGATTTTACTTACGATTTTTGGGGAAAGAAATTGAGAAATTGAAGAATAATCTTTGTTTTTTTTTGTTTGTTTGGGTTTGTTTGGGTTGGTGGATCCATGAATGGACCCATGGATTTCCTCAACGACTTTTTGGAAATTCAACAAATTTCTGTATTTTCGTGAAATTTGTAGGTTATCATTTACGATTTCGAAAAAAAACTCGGTCGCTTGGAAATTAGTTCTCGCTAATTCCGGCGAGGCTTTTCGTTCGAGGTTACGAAGTTATGAAAAAAAGTGACGAAGGAAGGAAACCGGTAGCCGCTAACCTAAAAAAAACCAGCGTGAGCTTCGCTAGACCCGAAAATTCACGAAAACAAAAAAATCGCGAGTTATCGCTCGTGGAAAATACGTTGGGAATAACGTTTTTTTGAAATAATAAGGGAAGGTAAACGGTGTGCTATAAAAGGGTTAATAAAAATGAAAGCTCGACTGGACCAGAAAGCTTTGGCTCGCAGCCAAACGTCCCTCGCGATTTGTACACTACAGAGAGTGTCTGGAATAATGAGAATTATTATTTATATTCCTCGTCAAAAACAGATGTATACGAAATTATCGGAGTCGAAAATTTTTATCGATATAATTCATAATAATCGATATATTTCATAATTATCGATATTACCATTAAAGTCCTTGGATGAAGTCGAAATCTGGACTTATGATCATTTTTTTCGAAATTTCTCGTTTCAAAAAAGCTGTCTTTTCCAAAAGAAACCCAAACAAACCCAAACAAAAAATATCACAATGGAACCCAAACAAAAAAATCACAATGGAACCCAAACAAACCCAAACCAAAAAAATCACAATGAAACCCAAACAAACCCAAACACAAAAACAGGAAAGGAAAAAAGGAAAAGGAAAGGAAAAATCAACCAACGATTTTAATCGTTTATATCGATATTGGCGAAAACCCAAAAAAAAAAAAAACTCAATGGAGTCAACAGACCCTTTTCTTCCAAATACTTGTCTGAAGCCTTCGAGATGATTACCCGGTTTCCCTGCCTATGTCGTAGACAGTGAAAGTGCTCCCCCCCCCCCCCCCCCCCCCCCCCCCCCC
>JAPYZJ010001077.1:0-31349 GCA_030522765.1 Ophioninae sp. B BG-2022a | reverse complement strand
TGTATGTGTGTGGTTTTTTTTTTTTTTTTTTTTTTTTAATCATTTCCCATTATAATGCTCGAACTGCAATGTAAAGCAGGATAATATACAATTATTTCGTGACGGTGTGTCTCGCCGATTACCACACAGAAAAGTTACGACCCTTCGTCGAGTTCCGATGGTTCGTTTTTCTCCTTTTTTTTTTTATCTCGCATTTCTCGATCTCAACAAAGTCACTTTATTTATACTTAATTCTTTTCTTTTTTTTTTTCTCTTCGTGTGTGTGTCAGTTTTTTTTTTTCGGTAATTCGAGAGGAGGGGGAGATGGGTGAGGGAGAGGGAAATTCTTGTATCGTACATGCGACACCTACGCTTACGTAAGCTCTGTGATTCGTTTGTTAATCGCTTGACTTTTCCTTTTTTCGACGTTTAATCGGTCGTTGAATAACCACGCGTTGATTGAACGCAAGGATTTTGATAATCGGCCGGATAAAAATCTCGGATCGAAATCACTGGACAATCCACGTTAATCGATCGTTTCGTACGATCCCACTTTCCGTCATCCTGTAGTTTGTCTCTTTGTTGCCGGTAGCGCGAAGTCGCACTTATTTCCCTTTTATTCGATCGTGTTTCGTCGTTTACGCGAAACGTAGATTGTGGTGTGTCTCACGCTAAATATCTCGCGTGTCCTGAATCATGATTATTTCGTTTGGGTTTGTTTGGGTTTGCGTGTATGTGTGCCGGATATTTACGACTCGAAAAAAACATCGAACGAAACATCAACGGCTCGAACGATTCGATACAATTCCTCGGTTTTACGTGAAACACGTGACAATTGAATTCCGAGAGTACTCTCGAGACCATGAAAGAAAATTTCATCGCAAAATCGCAGGGTCTCGAAGTGACATAAAAGTATTTGTTCTTTCATCGTCGCGTTTTACGCGAGAGGACAAGGTGTCGTCGGATTTCGCGTACTTTTTCGACGGCCAAAATCCAGCGATGTACGGTTCTCGTAACACGTGTCTCTTTCTTTTTCTTTTTTTTTTCAGTTTTCTAGAACTGACCCTAGAACATCGGTACGCGGTCAGTTTTTCTCGTAGGTTCGAGCTTTCGAAAAGAAAAGAAAAAACTTTTACAGTACAGAGTTCAAGGTATATCTTGTATGGTAAAATATCGTTTGAAATACGGCGTTATAATATCGGAATATCTCGAGATGAGACTCGTAAACGGTATCCTCGTTCCCAAGGCGTAGGGGATCTCCACCGTATATTTTTTTTTCATTGTATTTTTTTTGTCTCCCTCCCTCTTTTTTCTCTGTTTCGCTCTCCCTCTGTTTCTCTCTCTCTTTCTCTTTTACTCGTTTTGCTGATTCACTTCCTCCTTATTATCGACATCTTGCTGACTTACATTGGACTTGTTACCTCCCCCCTGGTTAGCGGCAGTGCCGTCAGCGATTTTTTCACTATGAGACTCGGCTTTATCGTTAGCATCCATTTTCACATTACCTGAAACAACGATTTTTTTTCTAATGGAAATTCCCCTCGTTTCTTTGTTTGTTTGATGTTTTGGAAGTGCAGCGACGATCACACGAATTTTGCTCTACTGTGTGTATTGATCGATAGACCCACCTTGCCCAGAATAATATTGTTGCTGAATCTTCATGTTACGCTGTGGTTGTTGCTGCTGTTGTTGTTGTTGCTGCTGCTGCTGTTGCATCTGTTGTTGATGAATATTTGGCCTGTGGCGATTCATCTGAGTTTGCTGTTGCTGCTGTTGTTGAGCCTGCTGATTCGGCATGCAGTTCGGCTGTTGACTTGGATTGTTCGGATTCGGTCCTGGTGGGAAAGGCACGACGGGCCTCTGAATCGGTGGCGGATAACGTTGCTGCGACGGTTGTATGCTGGCGCGTGGTGGCATTCCCATGCCTCTTACGTTTTGTTGAAGGACCTGCGTTCATAGCCATTCGATCGTAACAACTTTGTCAAACATCGTAAATGTTTTCCCATTCCCTCGCGCTTAATCATAGAGGTTATATATGGCGCGTTCTTCTTTTTAACCTACAATAACCTGTCCTTCGTCTTATTATGGCATCTCGTTGGAGTATTGATATTTACGGTTTTTTTTTTAAATTCGTTTCGAACAATCGTCCATATTTTCTTATTTTCAATATTATGTAATTTTTCATTTTGTCTAACCAGCATATTTTATACGTTTGTTTTACGTAAAATGCCGTGACAGAGTGTGAACCGAAATGTGGTCTCCACAGAAAAAGGCCACTCTGTCACACTATTTTTAACAAAAAACCAAAGTTAAAAAACGAATTTTTATTAGCCGGAAAGGAAACTTGTAATTAGTCCTAATGAAAACAACAGAAGCAACTTTTTTTAAATCCCACAAAAGTCACAATGTGTAGTTCAAAAACCAAAAAAAAAAAACAGAAAAACGTCGTTTTATTGTAGATTGAAAAGAAGAACGACCCATATGCATATGTGAGTATATAAATATATATATATATATCTGTCTGTGTGTCCGTATCATCGTTCTTAATAAAAAATCCACCAAGTCTCACGCTTCGTTGCGGACGCAAGAGGTTGCGACGACGACCGTGGTGTATTTAGGTAGAATGGAGCTAGCCAAGTATCCAACGTACCATGGGGTGCACACGAGGGAAGAATCGAGGTTAGGAGAGGAGAATGACAAAAGATTGACAAAGTTTAAGGGATAGAGTTAGAGAGGGCTAGTTAAAACTGTTGCAGCTTGAGGATAATGCGAAAAGATTAACCAATAAATTAATTCAATGAATGATACATACGTAGTTATTGTAGCTGCTTACCAGAGCGGACTGACTGGCGCCCTGATGCTGTTGATACTTGTGATGCTGAGTCGGACTCGGTTGAGCCTGTTGGGACTGGGTCGGTTGTTTGCAATTGCGCGATTTCGGCGAGGGCATCTGAGAAGCTAGGAACGGTAACGGTATTACTCAATTGACTCGATATTTCAACCGGAAACGATCCATCGTGTTGGACATCGCCGTTTCAACAGTTCGGAAACGTCGAAAAAAAAAAAAAACGACATCGAAACGTCTTTTTTTACTTACTGGAGCTGAATACCGATGCTAAAACATCCTGTTGATTGCCCGATGGGCTCTTCAATTGTCTCGGTTGTTCCTGCTGTTGATACTTGGTGAGAAAAGTCGCCGCTGCTGGACCAGGCAAACCACCCGTTGGATTGCGAAATTGTTGGGCGGCCGCCGCCGCGGCTATTTGCAAACCCGAACCCGAGAGAAATTGCGAGCTAAAGTTCTGGAGACCAACGGGGGTAGCACTGCCCGTTGCTAAGCTCTGGCTGTGCTGACCAAACCCCTGAAGACCGTAGGGTGTTCCCGTCTGCTGAGCTGCTCCCCCCGGCTGATAAAAACCGGTTTGCGAACCCGGGAACACATCTGAAAAATCATCTCGAGGCTAGAAATACGAACGAAGAAAATCGCTCAGCAAATACGTGAAAATACGCAAAAGCAAATGACAGCGATTCTACGTAACACAATGTATATCGAATCGAGCGTTTCACCCACCAATGATAAAGGACACTCGATCAACGTAAATATTTTCAATTTTTTTTTTAACTTCGAAATTTTCGTACGTTCCACTCCAACGTCGCTTTCCCGGAGCCATAAATTCGTTAATTTCGGAAAAAAACATAATTTGTATCAGTTTCTGAACTTTTCCTAATTATTCAGTTTTATCCGCGGTTCATCATAATCAGTAGAGCATAGAAGATACAAATGATATAAATATAAAGTTAATAATTTTTTAGGTAATTATGCAGATTGGTGACTTTTGCGTTGGTTTGGTGAACCCAAACAAACCCAAGCAAATCCCATAACTTATGGTATTATTGAGAAAAGTCAGCCTCCCCCGATAAAATATCAATGATCGTGACCAATGAAAGTAACTTGAGGTAAAAAAAAATGTTCCGTTGTTTTTCGGAAAAGTCAATAAACTGCATAATTACAATTTTTTATAATAAATATATATAAAAAATCGTAAAAATTGTTCCGCAGAATTTTTGGACGAGGATTCGATAATTAAAAACAGTAATTGTTATTAATTGTTAGAAAGCAAGTAATGTAAAATTCGTTATCTGTCTCTGAAATTGTTAAAATAATATATCTTGAAGACGATGCAATGGACGTACAAAAATTTCCAAGACGAAGTTTCATTACGTTAGTCTACTTCAGAGAAAAAAATAAAATCCCTTAACATTCATTGATAACGCACTCGACCATTTTCAAAGATGAAAAAACAACGAATAAAAAACTTAGTGACAAACTACGATTTTCAAATTACCAATTCAACAAACTCTCGAAAAAAAAAACTCGTTTCTACAATTTACCAACTGGACAACGCTAATCCGTTTATTAAGAAGTAACAGATAAATTTTGAAATTTTCCACGAATCGCGAAATCCTTTGAAACGATATACAACAACACAAAAAGGAAAGACAAACGACAATGTAAGATCGCACAGAAGAAAAAACAAAAAAGACAAACGATTGCAAAATCCAATACATATCGTCGCTGTAGAATGAATACCTCGTATGTCAAAAAAGTTGTTTTTTAATTTTTTTAATAACAATATAATGAAAACCACGTATATGACTACTAGTGCCATCTATGGAGAAAAACAAAAACTTCGTATTTATTACTCATCGGCCATCTTGGATTCACGAGTGATATAACCTCCAGCTGGTAACCCAGCTACTTAAGGGATCAGTTAATACTGTAAATTCCTTATTATCATTCAAAACATGGGACAAAACCACATATTTTAAACATTGACGAAATTAACAGTTTTTTTGTTGTTTCCTGTAAAGTTTCGATCTCTCACGAGGTTATCGATTCTACAGCGACGATATATGAATCGATAGAAGCGACGTAAACTACGAGGTTGGGATAACTATGTTGTTACGTGGCTCGAAGTGACGATTAGAGTATAAGTAAGGAAAACATGGCCAGTCAAGCTTACACAGAAATGTGTTTGGTTTACCGGCGGAAGTCGGGCTATAATAGCTATTCGCCGAAGGTTGAACGCTCGGTCCAGGGCGTTGCACCAGCTGTGAGTTACCCATGTAATTTCCGCTGACTCCCAACACTTGATTAGGATCGTAAGGTATGTACGCCAGCTGTAACGAGTCAAATTAAAGGATATTTTACGCAACGTGTAATAATGTATAAATAAAAGGAAAGAATTCAAAAAATTCACTCGTTACACACTTGATTCGGTTGTGGAGCCGACGGTGCCTGGAAATGCGCTGCTTTCGTTCCGATAGCTCCGATCGCTTGTGAAGATGGCTTGACGCTTGTCGACATCAGCGAGTTCGACGACGAGCTTATTAATACAGTGTTGGGATTGTTGCTCAGCTGTTGATTCTGACCGAACGGTGGCGCGGCGGCGGCGTTCTACAAAATAAACGTTCGTTAGCCATTTACGTGCTAAAATAATGCAAACAAATTTTTTAATATGTAAAAACTTTTTATACGTAAAAAATGTAAGTATTTTGGTATGTAAAAAAAATTTTAATACGAGGCAAATTTAGTATGTAATTTACATTTAGTAATAAAAATGGTAAATTTAGTATATAATTTACATTTAGTAATAAAAATTGTAAATTTGTGTAAAAACTTTTAATACGTAAAAAAAATGTCAGTATTTAAGTATGTAAAAAAATTGTTAATACTATGTAAATTTACATGTAATGTACTTTTAGTAATAAAAATTGTAAATTTTTATTACTAATAATTTAGTAATAAAAAAAATGGTAAATTTATGGAAAAACTTTTAAAAATGGTAAATTAAAATGTACCATTTACTAAAAATGGTAAATTTAGTATGTAATTTACATTTAGTAATAAAAATTGTAAATTTGTGTAAAAACTTTTAATACGTAAAAAAATGTAAATATTTTAGTATGTAAAAAAATTGTTAATACTATGTAAATTTAGTAATGTAATGTACATTTAGTAACAAAAATTGTAAAACTTGTGTAAAAACTTTTAATACGTAAAAAAAATGTTAATAGTATGCTAAAACATGAAATATCCGTCGCAAAGGGATATCCTCGTGAGATTGTTAAACAACTATTAAGAAACTCTTTTCGAACCCTACAACGGAAATAAAAAAAACTTACGATTCTGTACTGCGACAAATGGCTCTGATACATGTCCGGAGTTGGGGCGTTTGGAGCATGGGGGGGCGGAGGTGGCGGTGGCTGCTGGAGATAAACGTTTTGTTGATTGAAGGAGCTCTGCATGGACGGCCCGTAGGGTGAATACTGCGTGAAGGGTGAACGACTCTGATCCAATTGGAATGCACCGTAGAGACCACCGGCTTGCGCAGGCAATTGCCCCGAGCCCGTGTTGAATAGAACGGCCGGTGGCGACGGAATAGCCGACATGCTTCCGTATTGGGCCGCCTGAGAACCTGGGTATTGCTGCAACTCCTGATAGAACAACGAGGGGAAAAAAAGAAAAATGACAAAATTATCGCTCAAATTTATCTCGTCCTTATCATTCTGTAATCACTTCCTCAATTTTGCAATTTCAATTCAATTTACTTGTATTTTTGAATATACGTATATATTCCGTTTTTTTTATGGGAAAAATTGTTACTTTTATTAAAATGAATTTTATGTAAATATCCGAAAAAAAAACATTTTGTCCCCGTAAAAAGAGCGTTTTCGAAAACCTCGTTGCAATTATACTTGACGAAATTAGATAATTTACTAAAATGCTGATTCATTTTGGAGTTTTATCGTTTGAACCGGATATATCGTTTTTCTGAAAAATGTTTCGTTGCTTCCGGGTACTCTCGCTTATTCCCATAATAGCGCAAGTACGTGTTTTGTCTTACTTGGTAATTAATGTGGGAAGGTTGACCGGTAGAATTGAAGGGGGTTGGACTCAACGGGCCTTGAAGACTAGCCGGCGGATGGCCAATGGGACTCTGGCCGGGGCCTATGGGACTGGGACCGGGTACAGTGGAACCAGGTTGCGCACCACCACTCCCTGAGGACTGTTGCTGCGGCTTCACCTGCGGGGGAACCAGCTGCGCATCAGGCAAAGAGTCAGCATCTTCCCACAGGGGACATGGTATTTCGTTATATCAATTTTCGTTTCGTCTATTTACATCACTAAAAATCCAGAGTGTATGCACAGTTGCGGGAAAACAGCCTTGGAAAAGGCAACGGCATTTTTTTTTTGCTTTGCAACTTGCATATCAGAGGGCCAAAAGTACGTTTCAATTCGTTGATGCTTCTAAAGCAACTCGAGCGAGTCACTTACCTCTCTCTCTCTCTTTCTCGCTCTCTCGTTACTCTAGCTTTATTAATTATTAATAACGTTCGTTTGATGTGAACATCGCACTGAACGAAAAGATTTTATTGATAAAAACGTTAATTAACAAAATCATATTAAACGATCGAGATAACTTCGTTGTATTGGGAATCGTTAGAATTTTTAGTAATTTGCACATTTGTTCCAAATGCTCGATAATGAAAATGGAATATTCACGAAAGTGTGCGAATTTAAAAATTGCATTCATACAAAAAAAATTGTAGATAGATCTATTTGAATTTTTTTTTTAAATTTTCAATTTATATCTAAAGCGGATAAAAATTTTGTGATAAAGTAACGTAGATGGAGAAAGCGATGATACGAAATGTAACTAAGAAAATAAAATCCGAATTTTGTATTCGATGAGATCGGGCGAATTTCTAGTGATGTAAAATAGCGTTTAAATCGTTCACACGTCATGCTTTAAAAGTTTGAAAATCTTTCAATAATGTATAAATCGATAAAAATTCTCTTGTTTGTTTGTTAATGAACTCTCACCTTGCATACATTCGTGGAAGTGGCAATTTCGTTTTTCATATTGTTCTGATTGTATTGCTGATGGGGACTGTAACTGTCATCAACGTCGGAGCTTTCAAAGCTTTGTGGAAAACTGTTGGTCGCAGCGACGGAATTTCCGTCCTCGTGTTCAACGACTGTCGGCATCGGTGGGGCGGTTTCCCAGACTTTTTTCACCGATGCTATTTTCAGATTGAGATCAGCGGTTAAAGGTGATATCGTATTTTGACCACTGGTCATGTGCATCGATCTCGTCATACCGAGACTCTTGCTTTTGTCATCGGTGAGTTGAGTGAGATCCGAGTCGAAAGTAAAATCGAGTTTCATATCGGCATTGTCCTCGCTCTTGTTGAAGGACAATGGCATTTGTATGGGTTCCTGAGACTTGTCTTTGATAATATCGTTCGATTTGTTGGAGAATGCAACGGACAGTGTTTGGGGTTGATGCTGTTGCATTTGTCCAGCGTTATCATCGTCAACGTCGTTGCGTTTCTCGCCTCGGGACGAAGATTGATTTTTCATGTGATTCGAGAATTTGGCTTTTATAGCCATATCCGAAGGACCGGTTTTCTTCGAATAATTCGTATTTTCGAAGATGAGTGTTTGAACGGGTGGCGAGGAAGCATCAGAGACAGTTTTCTCCATCATTTGATCCTTGACGACTCCTTTGATCGACTTGTTATCACCGTTCGGTGAATTCCTCTGGCTGTTGTTCACCGAGTTCGTTTGTTGCTGAGACTGATCATTTGCGTCGTGAGAATGATCGTTTTGTCCGGTAAGTCCAGACATGAGTTGTATATCAGCGGGTACCGATGATGGCGAATTCGATCGCATTTGACTCGTAAAGGGTTTGTCCCAAGCGTTCACCGAAGGTGGTGGTGCTGGTCCACCAGCCGAATCTTTCATATAGCCCGAATTCACTTTACCCTGATTCGCCTCGTTGCTCTCGTTGCCAGGGCTAATGTGAGACGGTTGTTGCTTCACCATTCGTTGCTTCTGGAATCTCGGTGCGACGGGACCGCGAATCGTATTTCTTTCACGCTCGAACGCTTTCGGCGGCATATTAGTCGGTGGTGGCATATTAATAGGCTGTCCGAGCAACGGTGGAATATTTTGTACCTGTTGAGGATTCGGTTGTTGCGGTCCGTTAGATTTGGACTTTGAACGATCGCGTTTTTTGTCCTTTTCGCGACGCATCGGTTTGGGTTCGTCCTTTGGCACGTGGCGAGACTCCTTAACGTTTTTCTTGGATCGTACCTCTTGGAAACCGTCCGAGTCCATTTTATCCTCGGCGTTAACTGCATCGTCACCACTCGCTGAATAATTATTCGCGTCCGGGTCCACATCGATCGATTTTTTCTCTTTGCCGATCTGCGATTTTTTGTTCATGTCGTTTAACGCTTGATCCACGAGATTAGGATCGTTCAGTTTGATCTCGTCCATACGATTCACCGTTGTCTCTTTGCTCATCGGCTTACTCGACACCGGACCACTGTTCGCCGAACCCTGACTTCTCGGTCGTCCATTTTGCGTTTGAACGTTTTGCATGTTTTGCGACAAGTTTCCCGATTGACCGCGCTGATTGTTCAACGCCGAGTTCTGGGCGTTTCGCTTTTCGGCGCCGAGACCCCGCGTACCACCGCTCGATGATTTTCCGCTCTTTTCTCGTTGTTCGCGATTGTTGCGCATCTGATCGTTTCGCCGTGATTGCGAATTCATGTTCGTCGATTGATCACCGCGAGGACCTACGAATTGCTTCGCGTGACTATTCTGCAAATCCTTGTGCTCGTCGACGTGTTCCTCGCTGTTCTCGGACGTTGTTTCCCAATCCTCGTTACCAACATCCGCCGAGTTTTGCTTTATTATGCCGCCCGTCCCACGGAGACGCGCCTCTCGACCGTCTCTGCCCTGAAAATAGTAAAAAACGGAACTTCGTATTTCTTTTTTTTTTGAGGATGACAATTGCTCAAAAAAGTGGAAGAGAAAGCGATTGGAGGCAGAATCGAGAAATTATCGGGGAAAAATTTTCGTGGTAAATAAACGAACTTTTTTTTATTGATTCGAAAACTAGGAAAAGCAGTGATGTAGTTTTCATTCCCAGCTGTGCTTTCTGATAGATACGAATTTCAATCGTTTTTCCAGCTAGATATTGAAAATAGTGATCAAAGTCTATTCGGATCAAACATGGGCATAAATTACATGCTACATTAGTCTGAAAAGGTTTATATCTCGATAAATAGGAAAAAGCATGAAAAATTCCGGAATTAAAAAATGACAAATTTTAATAGAGCCTAAATCGACTGGAATATCAGAACGTCTGAAGTACTAACCCGTCGACTGCCACTGTGATTTCTTTTCGATCTCGAGTCCTCCTTCTTGGCTTGATTTCTCTGGGATCCGACATTTTGTGGCACGATGTTACCATGATTGCCGGTAGGTTCTTTGTTGTTGGTTTGATGCTGGGACTGTGTATTCGGGGATTTGTTGCGTCTACCGGTGATGCCAGCGGTCAGGGCTTGTTGTTTCGCGATAATTTTGTCGTCGTTGGATTCGATCGTAGCCGAAGAAGCGACGTTGATATCGTTGTCCGACGATGGTGTCGGGGTCGATGGATTTTGCAGAGAACTGTTTTGCTGCTGTTGTTGTTGTTGTTGTTGTTGATGGGATTGTAGAGTTTGTTGCTTCTCGTCGTTGGATCGTTCGGTAGAGAATGGGCTCTTGCTGGGTGGGGGTCCGTATCCAGTCGTCGCTCCACGTGCGCGAAACCCCCCGCGTCCGCGTCTCGAAGGTTCACCCGATGGTGCGAAACCTTCGCGGCTCGGTTTTCCATCGTAACCGCGTTTCTCGTTGCGTCCTTGAGAATAATCGGGAACGTTGCGTTTATCATCGCGACGATTGACATCGCGATTGCGATCATCTTTATCGATATTCTGAGCGTTCGGTTTCGGCGATACGGTTGACCTTCTCTCGTCCTTGTTAGCTTCGGTTGTTACCGAAGTCTCATCACCGCTAAGATCAATCTCGGAATGTCCGTAATTACTTTTCGTACCTCCGGGTCGACCGATCGAACGTGGACCGGTGGCGCGTCTAGCGCGAGGCTCGAGACCTCTCCAATTTCTTCCGTAAGGATAAGTCTGCCATGGACGTCCACCACCACCGCCGCCGCTTCCTCCACCAACAGTACCGCTACTCGGTCCTCTTGTTTCTCGTGTCCTCGAGCTTCCGCTGTTCGCACGATTGCGTATGTTTTTCTCCCGCTTTTCGTCCTTCGGATCATCCTTGACTTCGTCGCTGTGTTGGATCGTTTCGTCACGCTCTTCGACGCATAGTTTACTTATGCCCTCCTTTATCTCGCTTGTATCCTTTTCGTCCTTGATCGGCTCGTGCAATTTTTCCTCCTCTTTCTCAAAACTCGGTGATACCGATTCGGACCAGACTTTTGGCGACACGTCGATTCTCTCCGTGGGCCGAGTATTTTCTGGTGTACGCTCGAGTTTTCGATTCCACGCTTCGGTTTCTTTCTTCTCCACCGGTAAGTCCTTTTTCTCCGGTTGCTGCTGTTGTTGTTGCGGCGTCGGCGACTGTTGCTGTTGCGGTTGCGATTCTCCAATACTCACTGCGCTACCGCCTCGTTTCAAAGTCGTCATTCCGCGTTTTTCGTTTTTCAGTTCATCGGCAACGATTTTCTCCCTCGTCACCGGACCCGGCAATTGCCAATGGCTATCGCGCTCCCGATGATCGTCGCGGTACGAATCCCGCGGCTTTTTCTCCTCGTAATCCGAAACCTCCTGAGACCACGAAATCGTCTCACGGAGCTTGTGACTGTTTTCGTCGTCGCGCAACGAAGTTCTGGATTCTCGAGAGGTTCGACTGTCACGAGAATCCGGTCTTTGAGGACGCTCGTTACGTTCGCTTCTCTCGATACGATCGTCCCGTTGAAGCGGCTCTCGACGATTCTCCGGCTGACGTTCCACTTGTGAATGGTCGTCTCTGCGCGTGTCCCGCCATTCACCGCTCTCCGGACGTTCTCTCTGTATTGGACGATCGTCCACGAGATCTTGCTGCGGTGGCGTTTGCTGCAAACGATAATACATAAAATACACGTTAAATCTCATATGGCGCGTTCTTTTTAACCTACAATAATCTGTCCGTCTTATTATGGCATATCTCGTTGAAGTCTCGATATTTACGGTTTTTTTTAATTCGTTTCGAATAAACGTTCATATTTTCTTATCTATTAATATTATGTAATTTTTCATTTTCTCTAAGCAGCATATTTTATACGTTTTTCGTAGAATGCCGTAAAAGATTAGAAACACCGAAATATGGTCTCCACAGAAAAAGGCCACTCTGTCACACTATTTTTTACAAAACCGACGTTAAAAAACGAATTTTTATTAGCCGGAAAGAAAAATTGTAATTAGTCCTAATGAAAACACAGAAGCAACTTTTTTTTTAATCCCACAAAAGTCACAATTATCTGTAGTTCAAAAACCAAAAAAAACAGAAAAACGTCGTTTTATTGTAGGTTAAAAAGAACCCAAACAAACCCAAACAAACCCATTCAATGGTTTAATGGGGAAAAAAAACATAGTCATCAACGCACCTTGCGGTAGCTTTCGTATTCCGTCTTGTTCTCCTTGGGCTCTCTGATATCGCGGGAATCTCGCGAATCTCGCGGTTCCCGACATTCCCTCGCGTCTTTCTCGTCGTAATGTCTCTCCGTGTCACGTCTATCGTTTCTGTGTCTGTCTTCGAGTTCGTAGTCCTTGTAGCCACGATTGTAATCGTTGTAGTGACCACTCGTGCGACGGGTATCGAAAATACGCGCGTCGCGATTATCCCGAGATTGGCCGAAACCCATGTCGTCCCTTGATCGAGAACCACCGTGATCGCGAGACGATGGACGCTGAGGTTGAGACTCCTCGTCCATTCCACTCGAAATCGATTGGTCAGGGTCGCCTTTGCGACGCTGACTCATTGACATCGGGTGCTCTTTCATGCCGCTGGACACTGCGAGAAATAAAATTCCATTAAACATTCATAAGTATGCGTCCATTCATTTTTTGTATGTAATTGTCGATTTTTTTTATTTGCCCGAACGAGTTTCAATTTTTTTCGCAAACGGAAATGAAAATTCCATTTTGAATGTTTCTATCGTATGACCTATTTTTAAAACCTCAAGCTTTCATTTCATGTGCAATGTCCCCAATTCATTACGTTGAGTTTTTAACTGATTATTTAAAAAATCTGCCAAATTTTCATTTTCCAACGTTCACCTACATTATTTCGTGTAAAAATTATAGTTATGCTACGTTTGCAGAATCCGACGATTTACATAACCTAACTATCGCTGTTTTAGTTCCATAAAAGCTTCTTCTAGGAAAATTGCTCAAATTTGACGTCTTTTGTCAATTATATTTCAGCAAAATCAAAAATAGTCAATTTTTGCCTTCTGAAGATGGGAAAGTTTTTTTCCCGAAAAATCGGCTATTCCGGAAAACAGTTGGAATTTCCAAATCAGAAAGCATTCTTCACAATTCGATTTTTCTTGGACGGACATAAAAGAAGAAATAGCTGATTTCCAGATCCCTGGTGTTTTCTGAAACGGATATTTCGAAAAATAAAAACTCTTTGCAAAAGCGAAGCATCGTCAAAAGATAATCGTCTCTCTTCGCTTGTCTCAAATGTAAGAGAATATTGTTTCCGACCCAACACGTGACTCATGTCCTATCAAATATGAAGCGAAGGCTCCCCACTACCGGTCGACCCCACTCCACCTGTATATCTCGGGAAAGTCAGTCGTCGTAATCAGTCGTCTCGTTTCTGCCAAGGGTGTGGTCTAAATTTCTCGCATGTTTTCCTTATCCTCTTTTTTTCGTTAAACCCGGACGGTTTCAATGATTTATTTTTCAAGTGGACTACTTAATGCGTCACGCGACACGAATTCGTCACAGTATTCGCGACGAATAGCGAGATAACATTGGAAGCATTGAGCGTTATCTAAAGAATAATGCTTACGGGTCGTATGCATATGAGATTGTCCTTGACTGGGATGATTATTGTGACTCCATCGATTGTTACCACCGCTGTTGCCACCCTGATCGGAATATTGTTGAATGAACGGCGGTTGCGAATTGTTTCTTTCAGGATTCGGGGATACTCGATTATTCCCGCTACCGACATTTCTCTCGGCTTGTTGTTTCTGAAAACGCGGTGGCAAATTGCTCTGGAAGTGACGATAATAGCCGAGCTGATCGCGTTCCCGGACATCCCGGGGTTCGCGATCGCGTTCACGATCCATCCTCGGAGCATCTTGCTGGGATTGTTGCCTCATGAAGCCACCGGAACGTTGATTGACCGGGCCGAAATCATTCGTCGGTTCTCCTCTGATGTCGCGTACAATGTCGCGACTCTGTCTGTTGTCCCGGGTGTTTATAACGATTGTTTTCTCGTCTTTACCCTCCGACGACGTGCGGGAACGTTCACGATCGCGATCTCTATCGCAGCGTTCGCGATCTCCGCGTTCGCGATCTCCGCGATCTCCACGATCGCGATCGCGATCCCCGCGATCACGGGTCTCTCTCTCGCGACTTTCCTTCTCGCGTTCCCACTCGGGTACCGGTATAGGCACTGGAGGAACACTTATCAAACCTTTAGGCTCCGGCACCGTAATTGACTCCTCGTCCTTTTGCTTAGCCTGCTTGAGCTTCTCCTCGAGATCCTGTAGCTTCTTCGCTGCTGCTTGTTTCGTCGACTGAAAACGCTTTTCTTCCTCCTCTCTGCGCTGTCGTGCACGCTCTACGACAGAGGCGACTTTCTCGCCTTGCTCCCGTCGTCTCTGGGTCCATATCTCCTCGTCTTCTACTCCTACATTTGTCGAATCACGAGGGATCGCAATGAAAGTTTGTCAGTTAATATTCGATCTCTATTTATCTCGTAAAAAAAACCGATAACGAAAAGAAATCAAAAAAAGGACTTGGAAGTTTTTTTTTTTTAAGGACACGTCGAAGACATGTGACACTCATGTGCGAGAAAGTCGAAAATTAAAAATCGCAATTTCTGAAGGACGAAACATTTTATAGCTGATTTTTCAATAGTCAGATAACTTTTAACTGATGAATAAATATGGCCGTTTGGGAGTTTCTGTGTCGTTGTTATGTCAATCTGTCTTATTTATTCTTCCAATAAAAGTTGGATTGAAAAATGAGCCCTTAATCGTAAAATTCAAGCATCCATTTCCGTCTCTGTGAATTCTACCAAGACTGATGCTCGATTTTTCGTCGTAAACTTAATCAAATTCCGAGAAAACGTAAATAAAAAATTTGTGAGGTTATGTCGATGTTCTTTACGCTCTTAGCGATGATATCGTTTCGACTCACCTCTAATAGTGTGTCCAATGCGTAGCGGTTGCGGCGGTTGCTGCTGTGGTTGCGGTGGATGCGGTTGTTGCGGTAAATAATTGTCTCTAATCGGAGGTCCGTTTGAACTGCGGAAATCTCGTTGTCCAGGTCCCATGCGATCCTGATACCAGGGACGATGTTGTTGTTGTTGTTGTTGTTGTTGTTGTTGTTGTAGCTGCTGCGACTGTTGAGGCTCCCGTGAATCTTTCATTCCCTCCCTGTCGCGTATTATTTCCCTAGGCCTTTCTCTCTCCTCGACCGTTACGTCGGATGTTACTTTATCTTCCCTCGGTGGTGGTGGGCAATCCTTTTTATCGTCACGTCGGCCGGTCTCAGGCTCGTTCTCGTCATCGCTGAATGCCAATTTCTGATTGTAATCGATATCATCGTGAGCTGCCCAACCCGCATCGTGAGATATATCGTCCATTTTCGTGAGATCCTCTTCCCTTATTATCGGTCGTGGAATAACGATGTCTTCGTCAACCGGTGGAGGCGCACGATCGCGTTCCTGCTGTTGTTGCTGTTGCTGCTGCTGCTGTCGTTGCGGTGGCGGAAAACGCTCCGCGGAATAATTGAATCTAGGACGTGGTCCATTGACGCCTCCTCCGGCTCCTCCAACACCACCACCGGAACTCACGTTTGCCGGAAATTGTGAGGGGAAACCGCCCGGCGGGAAGTTTCCTCTGTACATCTGTCAATTAACACGGGATAGAGGCAAATTTAATCAGGGTTCGAATCCCTTCGATATCTCGTCGAAATAACAAATCTTGAAATCATTACGCATCGGATTGCGCATCACCAGCGTTTGTTAAGTATGGATCCTTCAACGTTCATTATTCTTTAGATTTTCATACGTATTGCGTAAACTGAGCGGAAATGTAGCCACCGAGCTTTAAAAAATGTTTGCGCGTGCATTTTGAGATGATTACGTGTCCTTGAGTTTTTTTGGGTTTGTTTATACAACGCGAAAGTGGATTATCCGTTTTCATGGAAAACCTTTTTTTTTTCTATAGACAATAGTAAAATACCCGATATCGCATCAACGTCTGACGTTTTTTTTTATAATTGAAAACTTAATCGCCGATCAGACAACGGATTTATAAAATTTGTGAGGTTATGTCGATCTTCTACGCGTCCTTCAAAACTAGGAAAGATGATGGATTGATTGATTGATAAGTTTATTATGCCCTAGAAAACTATTCGGGTAAAAAGGAAAAATGCCAAAATTAGAAAAATACAATAAATGCAATAAATACAGAATATCAAAACCAGAAAAAAACGAACTTAAACTGATATAAAGATGAAAGTAAATAATAACAATAATCATAATAATATTGAAAATAACAGAATAATAAAAAGAGATAAAAAACAGAATAATAAAAAGAGAAAAAAAAGGACACATTACCGATCAGAAAAAAGACGAACCGAATGAAAAGTGTTAAATTAATACGAGTACTCACGAATGAGGGAATAAGTCCTCGATAATGGTGAACGTTTGGAAGGGGCTGATGAGGACCAGCGACGGTCGGACTCTGATTGTTTTGCGGGGTGTGTTGGCCTACCGGGACCGAGGCCGTGCCCGGCGATTGGACCGAGCTCGGACGCCCTCCAACGGGACCCTCCGCGTGTCCTAGCGGCGCTACGATTCCTATCGGGGGGCCCTGGACCGCCGGAGTATTCCCATTTCCGGTACCAACTGCCCCTGCTCCGCCTGACGCACGACTTCCACCTTGAATCCAGCTTCCCTCCGCTTCAATAAAATCCATACACGTACATAAGTAAAATTTAAGAATGATCGACCAAACGTTATTTCATACAACGATTTCTTTTCTTTCGTGATTATTTTAGCAGCCAATAATTATTTTGAGAGAAAATTCGAGTTTGTTTGTTTAGATTTATTTTTATGATTTTTTTTCATTACTTTGTGGACGCAGACTCGGACCAGGCCCGTACTGTGCGTTCTGCTCTCGATTTTGTTGCGATTGTTGCGGTTGCGTTCCAACCGACGCACCGCCTGTTCGAACACAATCGGAAAAGAAAAAAAAACACCTTTTTCTCATCTTTTCTTTCGTAGTGGATACATATAACATAGAAAGAAAGAAAAAAACAACGAATGCGCCAGACCGACGTTGACGATCTATTTGGCAGATAATAAACCTACTGCTACCTACCTACGCGAGCATCAAAACAAATTCGCAAATTTACACCAACGAATAAAAAATATATAAACGACCGTATCTACTTTGCTTACTTCGAGTGTAGCACGGGCATAGGAAGAACAAAAAAAAAAAAACCGTGTATAATTATAGAAATACACGAAACGATAACGACCCGAAGCAAATTTCTCTTGTTTTTTCAGGCAGATGCATCGACTGTTTTTTTTATTTACGTTTATTCCACTCATGACTATACTCGCTCTATCGCTTTCACGGAAATGAGAGAAACAGCCATTTTCGACAAAATGACTCAAATTCGAGGCAAAAATCTCATTTCAATTTCAACGAAAATATGTGACTACGAGAAAAAAAAAAAATGGTAAAAAAGATACCTCTTTGGTAACAAATTATCGTTTCGGTTATGATACTGCAAACGATACACACTCACACGCGTACACACACTCGGAAATATACATATAAATTTATATGAATATTTATAGAATCACGAGGCATTGTTCGCAAAAGCCATTGAAAAAGTGTGAAGAAAACCAGACAGCCATTCGAGCAACCTACGTGGAAAAACCGAGACGTACAAAAATAAAAAAAATATATATATAAAAAAATAAAAAAAGAATAAAACGAAAGAAACAGTGAAAATAAAAACGAACGAAAAAAACGTGAGATGCAGAGCCGCTGTTAAACAGGGATTGAAGGAAGGAGGTAAGAACAAAAAAGTGAAGCGTTTTTTGCGATCCTTTAGGATCTCTAGGAGGGTAAAACTACTCGTAGCAAAATAAAAAGAAAGAATAACTGAGTCAGGCGACAATAAGGCAAGACCCCGAGCTTTATCTTTTCTCTCTACTTTGGCAAGCAGCAGCAACCCCACCTGAGTGGTTGTGGGAATACGATTGTTGCGGTAGCAACGACTGATGCTGTACATTGACCGATATCGCAGCAGCATTCGACGCTGTCGAGGACTGTTGAGTCTGGTTCTGATTGGAGATGGATGTCTGTCCGCTGAGGCTGGGAAACTCGTGTTGGAATTGCGGGGACTGATGGGCGAGGAAACTCAGTCCGAGGGCACCTCGAGTAGTTCTCCCGACCCCGGTAACGAGCCCCGCGTAACCAACGACCGCTGCTGCCACGACAGGCGTACCTATCGATATTAATTTGGCCAATCCAATCGACACACCGGGCACAAAAAAGCTATTTGCTCCGCGGCGACGATAAAAAAAAAAGAAGAAAAAAAAAAAAGAAAAACGTTCTACCGATTTATCGATCGTATCGGTAAGGTCAACCGGAACTCGAGCTTTCAAGGGATGCTTGGCGTTTAGCTGTGGTAACTCAGGCGTTACAATCGCGGCAAGCGGGGTAACATTTACGTAGCCATGCATTTTTAACCTTCGAATTCTTCATCTTCGATAATGATAGAATTTTCGTTTGCCGATTTGATTGCCTCATCGATGTTTTCGAATGACCGCTATCGATTTATCTTTTCCAGTCGTACTGCCTTTACGTACGAGTTGAAGCAATGATAAATTGAGGGAAATGTTATCGCACCGTACACTCAGTTTCCAGTTTTCGATTGTTATACAAGCCGCCACCTTAATTGGTCCCTTCTATTAACCTTCTTCTCGTATGCCCCATAAAGCTACGATTTTCCATACGGTTTTTTAACAATCAATGATGACGCCGAGATCGGTAAGGAGCATGGGTAGTTTTCTTTTTTTAGAATTTGCATATATTTTCTAACGGTGTCGCTTCGCTTGGCTTCGCACTCTTTCTTTTTTTCGCTCTCTCTTTCTTCTTCCCTCTCTTCCACACGCACACTTCCTCCATTTTCCTTATCAACTACTGCGACATAGAAAAAACATGAAAAACGTACCGACGTCTCCTGGTCTGCTCATTATCGCACTCCACGATGATTTGTTGTTGCCCGCTTCGGAAGGATGAGGAGACTGGGAAGAATTTTGTTGCTGTTGTTGGATCGGTTGTTGTATCGGCTGTTGGGGTGGGCCTGGCAATAATGGGAGCGGCTGCTGTGCCGTTGGCACAGGATTTGTCGGTACACATGGCGCCGGTGATGAGTTGGTCTGATGATAAAACAATCGCCAAAAAAACCAATCAGCTTACTCGATTTCACAATCCCTTGTATCAGTTACACGTATCTCGCGAAAATCATATCAATTACGTTGATTAGAAATATCCTGCTATTTTTTATTTCGAATTCTAATCAATTTCGAACTTTTTTTGAAACTCAAATCGTTCCGCTGAGTTTCATTCAATTTCGAACGACCCCAATGACCCAGCGTTTTAAAAAGTTTGAAACAGCGAGTAAATTTCGAAAAAATTTTCTGGAAACTCTGCGATAAAATCCTGCGGGCAACAATTGGAAACAAACGAGGGACTCACAGCTGGGGGGTCTGAAGTCGGGGCAGGTGTAGCGTTTGGCGTTGTCGACGTAGGCTCCGGCGAAGGGTCCTTGGTTGTGGCCCAACCGCTTCCTCCGCTAGGTACTAGACTTACAGCAGGATCACTGTTGCTGTGCTCGCTCTTCAGGCTAGGCAAATTAGCAGGCGGACGCCGTGCCGGAAGCACCTTTCCCAAACTCTGCATTCCATGTTTGCGCGGTACGGTACTCTTTTGCTGATGTTGTTCCAAAGGCTCTCCCTAAAGGTTCGCAATTGTTTTTTTTGTTTTGCACTATACATACTGTGACTAGCTTTTGTTATCAACGAAGGTCAACTTTCTATCAAAGGAATACTACGAAAATGCTCTCTCTTTTGCCTCTTTATTATGTACACCCAAAATATGGTGGAAAGATAGAAGGAACGAAATGAACGCGAAGGGGAATTTTTACAGCATTTCGGTACTTCGATATCACTGAATTCGGCAAAGTTCACGATTACGGTACAATTATAAAGAATGAAGAAGAAAACTTACCCTGCTGACCTGGTACAAGCTATTGATATCTAGCGATTGAAACTTTGGTTTTCCTTTCTCCCCCTTCGACGCATTCCCTGTCAGAGTAGACATGCTGTCTGCAGGCAACCATTTAGTACCACTCAGACCCAACGAACGAACCCTTTGTCTGCAATGACGAAAAAAAAGAACACGTTCCGGAAAATGCAATTGGATATTTTTGTAGAACGGAGCTAAGAGCAAATTTTGAAAAGAGGATAAATAAAGATTGTTGAAACATTCCTACGTACGAGATAGTCAAAAAAGTGGACAAAAGATAAACAGGAATTCGTGATACAATTTATTTAGAAGACTCGACGTCGACAAATTCGTGACTTCGAACGATCGAGAAAATCGGGTAAAACCGTCGGGAAATTTCAAAGGACTCTCGAGATCCGAAAAAAAAAAAAAACGTCTCGGAAAAATGACGTCGCGTGCTAAGCGTGTGCGCGCGCGAGAGAGATAGGTAGAGAGAAGCGAGAAACGTGAGGTCGTTGTGTATGTCCCACGTTAGGGAAACGCACGAAAGCAACACGATTTTCGCTGTACGAGGAGAGGGGAGGGGGTAGGCGGTAGACGGTGAAGGGAGCGGGACGAGACAAAAAAAATCGACTTTTGAGCGTTGCAACATTGTTTTCAATGTAAAAAAAAAAAACAAGGAGGAAAACTGATTCACGGATTGCTTCGAATTGTTAAGAGTTTCGAGAGACTAAAGCTTCTTTGCTGAAATGCGCGAGATCGAGAGAGACGGAGCTAGTGGAAGAAAAAAGGACATTTCCGCGTTACGCTTTCTCGCTCGATTCGTGCGTCGCGGAAAGCGTCGCGTACTTGACAAAAAGACGGGGCGCAAAAGTTAAGGAACTTCTAATTTGCATCAAATGAAATTAAGAAGAAAAAAAAAAATGCGAAAAAAGAAGAAACCCCGAAGTGCACGAGTGCCAACGCGTGTTCCCTCTCGTGAGCGGGTTCGGCGTTTGGAGACGCCAAAAAACGCTTCACCGCGAAATGAATAATTCGTACGTGCGAGACGGGCGGCGGATAAGCGAGTGCGCAAATTTATTCGTTTCGAGGGAGGATCCTCGACTTTTAGAAGCGATGCGATGTCAAATTCGTGGCTCCCCCGGCCAAAACAATGAAAAAATGCCGGACGCCAACGAGACTTTTGGCGGGTTTAGGTGTCAAAGGGGAGAAGTGGGAGGCGGAGGGGTGAAAGAATTTGCCAACGACGTAGGGCTTGACGCGAAAAGTAACGGTAGGAGTAGGGGTTGAAAAAAAGGGAAATAAAGACCCTGGAGAGAGAAAGAGAGAGTTCGAGGGGAAATAACGGTGCTCGGAAGAGCGTCACCCGAAGCCGTCAGGACGAAAACTCCTCTCGAGCAAAGCTAACGAGGGGGACGAGGGGGAAGGAAGAGCGAGGGGGGCGAGAGGCGAGGTGGAAACTATGAGACTTTAGGGAACGAAGGATTGTGACAAGAAGTGAACTAATCAACGAAATAACGACTCACCTTGGTCCGTCCAAATGGGTTGCCAGTTCACAAACGGGTTTAAATCCCGATAAAACTATTTAATGCACGGATCGGCGCGGATTATTAACACCCAGGGTTACCGGAGAGTAAACGAGAGCGCCTGCGGGGCTTGCACACAAAACTCTCTTCGTCTCCTTTCTTTTCCACAATTCGTCCCAAGATGGCGAATGCGCGACTTTTCGGGCGCTCTCGCTCTGTCTCTTTCTCCCTCTCTCTCTGTCTCTCTCCCTCCGTCTCTCACTCACTCTTCTCGCTTCCGCGGATCAATACAATTACGTCATGCGTTCCAAAGTGACTGGCTGACCGAGAGATATCTCTGCACACACAACTAGCGCCTCTCTCGCTGTCACACGTTTTTTTTTCCTTCCCTCACACGAAAAAAAAAGTGCGTCCGTTTTTCGTTGTTAATATCCCGGCCGATCGAATTTCGCCGGAAAACAAATTTCGTTTGAGGCCCGGCTATGTTTTACTCGTTTTTTTTTTTTGTTGTTTAATGGCAAACCAGATTTTCGCGTATTATTGTTCTCTACTTGTCGCTGTAGCTTTCTCGACAACTATATTATATTATTTCGAAATAAATCTAACACCACACGAAGTTCCGAGACTCTCGCATAAACGTGGCGAGTGGAACTCTCGCGTGACAACAGGCAGCGCCGCCCGTTACTGACTTCTGTAACCTCAGTCGCATCCGTACTGCGCGCTGTCGCGCGACGTTTGTCGCCGCACCGTTATCGTCTTTCCTTTTTTCCGAAACGATCTCTCAGCACGATTACTCAACGCGTCGCGTATTTGTTTGCGAAAAAAATAATTATCGACCTTGTTGGGAAATAAAACGCAATATTTTTTCAAACATCGAAGACATTCTCGTGGTATCGGTGTTTTGACCCCGGTGGTCGCGTAACAAAGTCAAAATGGCCGACGCGCGGAATTTCGTGTTATGAAAAGACGCAAATAAAACACGTCAGTGCGGTTTCATGTTTTTTGTTGCTTTACAGAAACAAATACAAATCTGAGACAATTTTCCACTATGGTTCGTTAAGAATACTTTTCGTCATTTGATCCGTACGATCGTTCAATACTGTAAATATACCCATTATACATATACATCCTTTTGTAGAGTGTCACCTTGCACACCGACGTCGGGGACATAAAAATCGAGTGTTTTTGTGAACTTTGCCCGAAAACCTGCGAGGTAATTGAAGACCGAACGTAAACAATGCTAATTCGTCGTTTTATCGAAACATCGATTTCTTCCGTTCGTCAATCGTGATAATTTTCTGTTTTTCTAACCTATACGCCGATGTCTTTCAGAATTTTCTTGCACTCTGCGCGAGTGATTATTACAACGGTTGCCTGTTCCATCGCAACATCAAAGGCTTCATCGTGCAAACCGGAGATCCGACGCAAACCGGAAAAGGTGGCAATTCCATATGGAATCGTAAATTCGAAGACGAGTTTAAGGAAGAATTGAAGCATACGACGAGGGGTCTAGTTTCGATGGCCAATAACGGCCCTAATACCAACGCCAGTCAATTCTTTATTACTTACGCACCTCAGCAACACTTGGACTTGAAGTATACGCTGTTTGGCAAGTGAGTTTCACTATTTTATCATTTTCAATCGAATATTCATTGTTTTTTCATCTTTTTAATCACTCGCTCAATTTTTCAATCAGTCTTTTTCCAATAATAGCTTTCTCGTGAAAATATATTTATATACGAGGTAAAGCCGTGAACAAATGCCTACACGCCTGCGCCTTCAAGTTTTTGTTAATGCTCCTTTTATAGTTCTCATGAAAAAACTTAATTAATTAATTTAATTTAATAACATATGCCTTCCGTCATCATTCCAAGTACAAAGACTTCGGAAAACAATTAAAATATTCTTCAAAGCGAACGAAATATTAGAAGAATTGCATTGATTTTTTCAGAGTTATCGACGGTCTGGATACGCTGGAGCAACTAGAAAAGTTGCCTGTAAATCCTAAAAACTACAAACCGCTAACGGAGACAAGAATAAACAGCGTCACCATCCACGCTAATCCTCTCGCGGGTTAACTCTTCCTTTATCTATCCACAGTAAAAAAAAGGTACAAAAACTTGATCTAGCCGCTAATAGTGTACAAATCAAATAGACGTCGTCAATGACAATTATAAATCTAACAATTATTTGGGATATTGAATCTGCAAACGCTTATCCTCTGGGTCGAAGGGACTGCGAAGGTAAACTTCAGCCGCATATTTTTTCCCCATCGCTTCGATTTCGTAATCACCTGATTCTAGAAACGAATCCGTTAGGTTTTCTCCATTCGGATGAGTGATGTATCTGTGTCGAGAGAAGAAAAAGGAAGTTACAATTGAATTTTCCTTTTTTGAGTGCAATCCGTTATTATCGATTTTTTTACGCTTGTCCTATACTGCGGTCCAAACTGTAAGCAAATTCTGCTCTTCTGACGTATCCGACGATTGTCCCGTTTCTGTAAACCGCCTCGAGACCCCACATAGGAATGCGACTGCAAAGAAACAAATATTGCTATGCAAAACATCGACGCTGACTGCAATTAAATTGATATTGTAGCGATAACAATAAAACTGTTTATATTTGATAAATATTATTTCATTGATATTTGTTTAAAATAATTATAGCAGGGATTTGTTAACTGTGAGTCTTAAACTTACTCTTTCAAATGTAAGTGGACCAATCTTTTTCCAACGCTATCCGAAGTGAGCCCTGCGAGTTCTTTCTTTCCCATATAGTCACCGTCGCTCCTGCACAAGTGTCCCAAACCAGCTTCTATAGGATTATCCACCGATGTGAGGTCCCAATGCCACAACGGATTTCCTGTCACAAAAATGATTATTAAAGGAGACTTTTCACAATTACCATTTTTTCTAGTACATGTCCAATGGAAATTCAACTGCGAAAAGTTTTCGAGGAAGAAAATACGGAAATCGGAATCTGGACAGTTGATCACGGTGTCATATAAAAATTGTAGTGGCAATGATAAGATCGTAACATTCTCTTTTATCATTTTTCTCTGACCTTTCTCAGCGCTGAGACTGTACCAAGCGCGCGATCCTGCCAGTTTTAAACGATAACTTTCGCCTGCTCTGGTGATTGCGCGAAAAACTTTTTCGCACGACTGATTAGGTATGTGCAATTCGTATCCGAGTTCGCCAATACTGCTCAAGCGGAGAGCTCTAACCAAACACCCATCGATGTGCGTCACCAATGAAGTGGAGTGAGGAAAGTTCTCATCAGCGAGATCATCGTCGACGATTTGTTGAAGGATTTTCCGGCTGCGAAATAACCAAAAGGAAATGAATTCATCAGTCCGTTTTGGATTTCGATCAGTATTTAGTTTGAAAAATTCTTATATTTCACCGGAAACAAATATTTTGCAGTTTTACGTCTGAATTTTTGTTCACCTGTTTGGACCCTGAAGTGACAGAATTCCCATGTTTTCCGTGGCGTCGTGCAACGACGCTTCGATACCTTTTTCCCTCACGACTTTGTTCATATGAGCCCACAGATGCGTCGCCACGATTCCGTCACAAACTACGAAGTTTTTCTCTTAGCCATAAATCTCGTATTGATTAAACGTGCGATTCTTCTTTTTTTTTTTTTTACCTATGTAAAATGCTTTTCTCTGAAATATCGGATCTGTGACACCACCAGATCCGGGTACTATTCGAGTCACGGTGCAATCCGCTTCGACGTCTCCTCGTTCGTTCAACGCGCACGTATAGATCGATTCGTTCTTTCCGCAATTCGTATCCGCGGTGAACATATAATCCGCAGCTTTTTGTGACTCGGGACCGCAGAGATAAAATTTACCGAAATAGGAGAGATCGAACAAAGCTGCGTTTTTCCTACAAGCCAACGCTTCTTCTCCTATCTGAAAAAAAAATAGATTTCCATTCAATAGATTTTTTTTTATTTTATAAAATTAGAAAGGAAAATTTCAAAAATTGACAAAACTCACCGTTTTGTGGTGTTCAGGAAAATCGAATGTATATTCTTTATGGACGTATTTAGCGTATTCGTCGTTTTTGTTTCTTTTGCTGCCATAATTGCCGTAATAATCGTATGGGAGAACTTTGATTTTCTTTCCAGGCTCGAACCAACCTGGTCTCTCCCATCCGGACTTTTCTTCCATGACAGCACCATTTTCAATCAGCATCTGGAAAAAAACATGAATCTCTCTTTCTGTTCTTCGTTATCATCATCGTATCGTTTCCGTAACGCGAAACTCACGTCGTGAAATTTGTCCTTTTTGAAGTTTCTTCCGGCAAGACAAGCATCGTGGGGAAATACGATTGCATAATTGGTGACGTAAGCTTCGTGTGATCTTTCGTTGGCCCATATCGAGTCTCTCGTTTGATCGAACGAAAATCTATGAAAAATTCATCGAGCGTAATTTCAATTTAATGATTATTCCTAGCAAGGACAATTCAAGGGAATGTTAATAATGTTACAGAATTTACATTACCTTCGAATATCGTAGTTGTACATGTGCCTATCCGGTCGCCCGTTTATTATCCAAGAAGCTATCTGTTCGCCACAACCACCACCGTACATCATTCCACTGCTGTTGTAACCGCACGAATAAAAGAAACCAGAGCAACGGGGATCCTCGCCTGGAAAAAGTTAAAGCCCAATTGCACTTTTTTTCGTTTTAGAATTTTTTAAATCTGAGTTACAAATTTCATAACGAAGAACCAGATATAACCATTTTTGTTGATTTTAATTTTTCTCGATAGAATATTTCACGAAATCTTACAAATGATGAGTCAAAAAAATGAAAATTCATTTTCGAAGCCCAAGCATCCAATTTGTTTTTACATAGATAGTTGACATTAATTACCCATTAGGGGTTTATGATCAGGTGTGAAGCTCTCGGGGCCACAAATCGTTGATTTGATACCAGTCGTGGCGAGTTTCGGCACCAACTTTACCATTTCATCAACGTGCTTGTTAAACACGTTCCAATCCAGTTCGTACAAGCTGAAGGCGAAGTCTTTGGCCAGCTTGGAATGAACAAACATATTCATTCAAAACATCATTGTTTTCACGAAATATCAGTAACAATATGAAAACGAAAAGTTCTGATGAAGCTATGTTATCGAGAAGATTCCGATGGGCGTTTCTTACGGATTTCAGAATTATGGGATTGGACTCGTAACCGCCGATGGACATGGACGAACCGTGCACTTTGATATATATGTTACTATCGTGATCCCTTATGTTTGGATGTGCTTGAAGTCCAGGTATGAACTCGGTCACGATGTAAGCGTGTTTCATGGGTACGAGAGGAATATTCAGACCAGCCATTTGCGCGATATTTCCGGACCAAGCACCACTCGCGTTTAAAACGCAATTCGTTCGTATTTTTCCATATGGGGTTTCGACACCGGTCACCCTTTTCCATCCGGAATCATCCTTTTCCGTGAATATCCGACTCACTGGACAATCCTCGATTATCTGATAATGGAACGGTTTTTTTTAAAGCAATATTTGATCGCGCTGAAGGTCGTTTGAAAATCGATCGATGAATTTTCAAAATTAAAAATAGTTACTAAAATGTGAAAAATCGTTTGAAAAATTGGTGATGGAAGAAATATTGAATTATCACGCTAAGTTCCAAATTTGTATATCCACTTTTATATATTTTGAGAGTTTTCAGATTTTATTGAATTTCCAAGATTTTTTTACCTCGGCCCCGTGACTTTTGGCCGATTTCGTCAAAGCAGCTATAAACATTGCTGGATCAATCATTCCATCGCCCGGCGAATACAGCGCTCCAGTAAAACTATTCTCGTCCAAGAGTGGAAAAAGGTCACGCGCTTCCTTAGGTGTCAATATCTCAGACTCGATACCAAATGGCTTTCCGGCAGTCGACAATCTCCTGTACTCTTCCATACGCAGCTGAAATTAGAATCATTGCTTTTTATTATTCCAAGAATTTTCAAAATTAAAGAATTATTATGGAAGAAATATTCCAAGAATAAAAATTTTTTTAATTTAAGAATTATTAAGAAAGAAATATTTCAAGAATTTTTGAATTTTGAATAAAGGTTTTGGGTTCGTCCATTATTATTTTTTTGCTATTTTTCCGAAATCTCGATTAAAAGCTCGAACTCGAGAAAAACCATGAACGATATTTATATTATTTAGGTTATTTGTTTCTTCTCATCGAAAATTGATTTTCCAAAGTCTGCCAAGCCATTTTTTTATGTCGAAGTTCAAAACGCTTTTTAGAAATATTTAAAAAGTTTGATTCGACGCAAAAACGAATTGTATACTTTTAAGATGTGATCTTTAAGATATTTATGATAAATATTTACCAATTTGGCTTGAAGATAATTTCTATACTTTTTTGTCAAAACTAATGGCTATTGGATATTCTTCGCGAGTTTGATTGGGTTTGTTTGGATTTTTAGTACGTGAGCGTTTGAAAAATTCTACAAAAAAACTCCGGTATTTAAACTCGCCAGAAATGTCAAATTCGCTGATCAAATTGGTTTCGCGAATCTCAGGCAATGAAGGGGTTTTTTCTTCTTCCTATAATTCCCTACATCAGAATGAGCTATGAAAAGCCCGCCATTTTGAATCCAACCGGGATTGACGCCGGTTTCTTCTTCGAGACCAGCCAGCAATGTTCTCGTCGAATCCAGCAATTGAATATCAACATCATTGGGTCTAAGTCGCCAAAAAAGACCGGCGGTGTGCCACGTTGTTCCCGAGGTTAATTTCGAACGTTCCAAGAGTATCGCGTTCGTGCCTTTCTTCGCCAAATGATAAAGTGCGTTGCAGCCTGCGCTTCCGCCACCTGTAACATCAAATTTATTTCAAGATATGGGCCAACCTATTTTTTTTTCTCAATTGCAATAATCTTTATAATCATCTTGCGTAAACAAATAAATTATAATATTTGACATCAGCTCGAAATTTTGGCAATATTTTGATGATGAAAACACGACGATAAATTAAAGTTGAACATTTTATTTCCGGATGTTAATTTTCACTGTGGTGTAGGTATTTTTTGAACAATGAAGAAAATGAAAATGTTTGTAATGTAAATTAACGTTTTAATACACGAATCGTTTCGTTGCATTTAAAGTACAATTCTTCAATAATTTTTTTTATATAACGATAATAATTATTGAATTTAGAGAAATCCAAATAATTTCGATGGAATTGAATTTAAATTAAACTACCAACGATTTTTTTTTTATTTCTGCGGTATTCAAACGCAATTATAGCTTTTTTTATATCATGATTCTTATCTTTTGGAAAAATCGATCAGAAGAATGAAGAAAAAAAAGTTGTTGAAGAAAAAAAAATTTTGACTTGCAGATTTTATTACAGTAACCCACTAAACACAAGCAGAATCCAATCCGAATAAAAATTACTAAACGAATTTTTTAAATGGTTTTTTTTAAATACTACAACTGCTTGATTTATAATTTAATTTATTATATTAATTTATTGATATGATTTATTATAATTTTTTGATTATTACAATTGCTTGATTTTATTATTGCTTGGATCTGTTTGATCGTCGAACGCGATCGTTGGAGTCACGATTGATTTCAAATTAAAGTTGATACAAATTTTGTGGAATTCCTTACCAATAATCACAACATCGGCAAATTCGGGTACAGCAACGGTGCTCTTAGTTTCGTCCTTCACCTGTGTAAGAACACTTCTCCGTCCGCTCGTGCCGTTCTTCATGAGCAGCTGAACAAAAAAAAATACGCGCGAAACGTTAAACCGAATTGAACGAAACGATGATCGCGATTAAACGAAAAAAAAAATATATATATATATAAAAATAAAAAAATACGTTACTTTTGTTCTTGCCGATCGTAGCATTGTCTCCGTTTTGTCAATAACGGTCTTGAAGCTACCGCAATACTGAGCGGCGACCGTTGCATAAATTGCTTTGATTCTCGCCATAGGACGTAAATACGTATATATTTAATGTAATTTATGAATTTTTCAATACTGAAATATAAGTATGTGTGAAATTACAGTTGCAACACACTAAACCAGTTCGGACGCGTAAACATCGGTATTTTTGTAATACAGAGCGATAATACGATTTCCCCCCGTTTGCAACATATTTTTTTTTCTTCGTCGTTTCCGTATCTCTATAAAATTTCTTTCAAATGAAAAAAATGAAATCGTACTCTGCGTGATACGCGGGGTTTAATCACCGCCCGCTCACAACAATCTTCGCTCGTCATTTTTATTCCGGCATTTTACTCCCATCCCGATTTTTTTTTTGTTTGTTTATCAAGCAATATATCAATCACGAATTTATTCAGCGGAGTGTGATAAGCACACTTTTTATTCTGTATAAAATTCGATCTTGTCGAAAGTATCTTGAAAGTGACCGTTACGGTTCATCGAAACGGCGGCGGCTTCGATAAGCACTTTACAATAACAAACATTTCTTCCCGTTTCGCTTCGTCGAACCGTCGTGTTTTTTGAAGTAACGAAAAAAAAAAAAAACGTATATCTCCCGAGTGTATTGCCAATTATTTGACGTTCGTTACTCGATAAGCTTTCGTCAATTTTTTAATCGACCGCTTCCGTCACTTTCCGGGAACGATAGCCTGGAGCGAAGATATATATGAGCGATTAAAAATCAAGGAAACTCAACGGCTCATCCTGATCCTCATTTGATTAATCGTCAATTGACACCGACTCGAACGAACATTGAAAATACCCCGACGCTTGTAAAAATAAATATACGACCCGGGGATGAATAATCGGAGAAACTTGATAATTGTTTTTAACGTTCTCAATATCCAAGAAATGGATCATGTTTCCCATCATTATCGATGCATACGTTCTCACTTCAATTTTTCATCCACCTCGATACGCTTTCCGAAGAAACGCGTCTTTTGACTAACTTAACCTAATAACGACTACAAAGCAATTAAAAAAAACAGCATTCTTTGCGAAAACTTATATTTATCGTTTATCGCTGTTGTTAAAAAGTAAACTGACAATTGCATCTCAATTCTCATTTTTTTGTGAAAAATCGTACAACGGTCAGAACGAGCGAAAAGTTGATGAAGAAATGATCAAAGAAAACTACTGACAAATAGCGTAAAGCTTTTGTTGAAAAGAAGCTATATACTCAGAAAAGTTCGTTTCGATTTTCGTTCGAATGAAATCGTTTATTCGAAATTAAACAAAATTATTTTTTCGCTGTTTTAAAATTTAATAAATAATCTTAATAATAATGTTTTCACGTTTTTTTAGGAATTTGCATTATTATTCAAAAACTTCTCTATACTTTTGACGCAACCCAAACAAACCCAAACAAAATTATTTTTTCGCTGTTTTATAATTTAATAAATAATCTTGATAATAATCTTTTCACGTTTTTTTACGAATTTGC
>JAPYZJ010001076.1:0-31953 GCA_030522765.1 Ophioninae sp. B BG-2022a | reverse complement strand
GGGCATAGGGAAACTGCGGAAAACCCATGCCAGTACAGCCGGTCTCAAGTTCACCTCCCGGCAGCGGAACGAGTTCCATCGAAAAATTTCGAAGAAAAAAAATCTCGACCGCTACCGGGATTTGAACCCGGGACCTCCCGATCCGCTGGTCGCTAGTCGCGCCTTAGCCCGCACGGCCAACGGATCAGTTCATAACAGATGTTAATATTCTATTTATATTCAACGGTTTTTTTTTTTCGACAGGTGGCTGGCTAACGCCGAATACGATATTTCCACTAGGGTTGGCATCCCTTACGCACCTTGAGTCGATAATTGCCGATCCAAACGTCAAGCCGTTCGAAGGTCAGCGAAATAACCCTAAACCCTAAACATTGCAATGTAACATTATTTCCTCTTTCGTGACAGTCAAACTTAACAAACACTGTTTTTCACCGATACAAATGACTCTTTTGCGCGGCCATATTGGAAAAATTGAAAACGCGTCATTGAGGTCATCTTCCTACGATTTCTGAGGATTACGCCACCGCGCGACGCTGTCCGCATAACTTAATGATAACAATTGTTTGTCAACGTTACAGCCGTGCTCGGTCGTAACAGGAAGAACAAATACGTACTGATGAGCAACAACGGCGAATGGCTCTTCCACGTGCAAGAGGATTCGTCCTTCTGCGCTCAGATTTTTTGCGGTAGCGCACGCCAAATGGAGCTCAAAGTTTTCGACAGATCGAGACAGGAAGTCCTTCGTTTTTTTCATCCCACCGCATTTTTCTTCGGGGTAAGGATTTTTCGTTTGCAGTATCGAATCTCGTTAAGGCCAGAAATCCCTTTAGAAGCGTGAAAAATAGGTATTTTTCGAGAATTTTTTTAAAGGGGATAAAATTATCTAATTATTTTCAAATTTTAACATAATTTTATTGAAGTATTCAAGTTTGGAAAGATTTTTTTTTGTTACGATGATACACAAAATGACGTTATTAAGGGTCTTCGAACGCCTATTTTCTGTGACATCAAAAAGTGCTGCAGTTGTCACTTTTTTGCTGTTGATCAGAAAAAGATTTAACAAGTGTCATTCGTTTACTGACATATTAAGGGGAAGGATATACCTAAAAAATCATGACAAAGGTCAAAATTGAAAATTTGGGAGGGCTTTTACTCTAAAGGTCGAATTTTCGACCATTTTTTCGATATAATTGACCCCTAAAAAGGTATTTATTTCCGATAATATTACTGAGTGCGATCTCCCAAAATTTCATCGAATTCGGTCGATAACTTTTGGAGCTACAACACGAGCAGTTTTTGAAAATGTAGTTTCGAGATAATCGCGTTTAAAGTTTCTGTCTGTCGTTCTGTCGCGCTGTCGTTCCGCTCTACACTATATGCGATAACTCCGCAAATATTCATTATTTTGGGTGTTCCTTCGGTCAGTATATTCTTTGGGTATTATACTTTCGAAATATGTAAAAAGAAACGATTTTTTGAAAATTCTAATGGGATTTCTGGCCTTAAGAGGGTGCCGTAGACCCTCCCATGGCTTCCCATGGATTTCCTAAACGGCTTTTCAGAATTTCATGAAATTTGACCAGACAATGTCAAATTACTAGAACGGCTGGTCTTTTCCCAAAATTTCTCAAATCGCAAAAAAAATTACGGATTGTATTAACACGCGAGCTTCGCGATCCAAATACTGTCGAATAAAAAGTTTAGTTAATATCACGTCTTGGAGGGGAGAAGCGTATAGCCATATTCAAAACACACATTTTGGGACCTCAACCATTTGATTCTGTCACATATTTTAGGAGATCCATGGGAAACCATAATTTGTAGGTATTTGTTTACGATTTCGAGAAAATATCGTCCGATATATGTGACATTTAGTTCCGGCGAATGTCGGAGCGGCGAATATCTCAAAATTTTTGGTGTTACGTATGTACGTATACATACTCATACACGAAGCCCGACGAATTTTCCTTTACCGACGCGAACAGAGGCTGCGTCAAAGTTTTGTCGCGGATGCGGGACCTCTGAAATGGTCTACCAATGATGAATCTACGTTGAAAGTTAATTTTTGAAAATCTAGAAGAATTTATAAGTGAGTGGCTAAATTTCCAATTTCCAAGTGTATTCATTCAATTTCATCGAAGTTCTTTGATTTATTAGTATTTTTTAATTTTTAAATAATTCCTTCCACCGAAAACTTTTAAATATGTAAATAATTAATTTGATTTATTGCTCAAAATGTATCCGTTTTCCACTCTCGCTCTGTCAAATACGCGATCCCATTGTACCTCCGTCAACTTGACATTCGTAAAATCAACTTCATTCATTATTGTCCTTACAGGAACTAGAAGTGTACACGGGCACTCGTCGTCTCGGTGTAATCCACCATACATGGGCTCTTTACCCAAAAATGGAAGTTCGAAGCCACGAAGGAAAGTCACTTTTCACGATAGAAGGAGAAACTTGCCGATTCGAATGTAACGCGGTTCAAGAATTTCAGGTGAATTTGAATTCGATGATTCCGAATCGAGTGATGGCTACGAACTGTCACAAGTCGAAGATAATACAAGTTTCAACTTGCGTTGTCTTTTTCAAACGCAGCATCCAAACATTTTTATCTTCTTGTTGAAAACACAATTTGTAATGGAAAATAGAAATTCGTAATCTTTTACACGGGAATACGTCAACGCCCCGAAAATATTTATATCGTCATTTTTTTTTAGTTTCACTGGACGATAAACGAGAATATTTCTCGTCGCGACTAAAGTTCGAAAACTCGATGCTGTGTCAATGTAACGAGGGATCACTGAAATTTTATTAATAGAACGTATACATACACGTACTCTATTTACGTATACGTTTGAGTCGATACCGGCACCAAGCTTCGATGAATTTTGCGATACATGGGAGCATCGACATATACTAGGGTCGAACTTACGACCGTAAGGATGTTCTTGCGCCATAATAACAATAATATACACAAAGTAATTCCAAAATCATCAAATACTATTTTTTAAAGATAATTGGGTAATTATGCAGTTCGAGGACTTTTCCGAAAAACAAAGGAAAACATTTTTTTTATGAAAAATAATAGACATTGATTTTTACCATGATCTATCTGGTAATCTTTTTCAATTGTTCTTCTTCTTTCATCGCTGCGATGACTTTGAAAATCGCGTGGAATCGATCACGATGATCTGGATATTGACGCTTGAAGAAAAATTCGGCAATATATCCGTCCATATGATATTCGCGACGACCATATCGTGGGTTTGTTTGGGTTAAGTTAAGAATTTCCGATTAAATTGACCCTTTAAGAGTTTAAATATACAGAGAAATGTTTTTAAATGTCGTATTTTCTTATATATTTATGGAAACTTAAAAACCCCATAAGTTACGGTATTAATGGAAAACTTCAGCCTCCCCCGACGAAATATCGATAGTGGCGACCAATGAAAACAACTCATGACAAAAAACAATTCGATCGTTTTTTGGAAAAGTCCTCAAACTGCATAATTACCGATAATTGTTTAAAAAATTACGTAAATCTTCTTGAACGTCATATTGTAATGTATACAAAAATTGAAAAGGTTTCACCGTTTGATAATTGAGATATTAAGTGGTAAAAATCGCAACTTTAACAAGAGGTCTTATCGGAAGTTATGAAAAAAAAAACGATTTTTTACAACAAATATCACGATTTCTAGACGGTTGAACTTTCTCAAATTTTATCCACAGTTGAGTATGATTGCTAAGAACATTTATACAAGTTTTAAATAATTAATCTTTAAATTCGTATAACGCAAGAACATACTTAAAGGGTTGAAAATACATTGCAACATCTCAAATAAGGTTATTATATTTATTGTCGCTGCGGATTGAAATCGAAAAATTCAATTAACTTTTCCTTTACATTTAAATTGTCTAAGAAACACAAAAATGAATAATGATTATTTGTGTATCAGCCATTTTATATGTCAGATAATTAGAAGAATATAGGACTATCTAGAGTGGTGCGAATTGCGAAAAATTCCCTCGACTCCAAAGACGCTAAAAACAGTTAGATTAGTAAATAACAAAAAAAGTGAAATTCTACAATCGAAGAAATTAAAAAAAACCATAAATACGTAAATACGGTGAAAAATCAGATACTTCTATTTCCATCCATCACATTTTCGCGATAAGAAAGTTTGAAGTGAAAGTAAAACTAAGTAAAAACAAAACGACGCTTTTTTACAGATGTATTCGAGCGACAAGACACGTCACATTGGTGTCATCACGAAGGAATTGTTGGGTATTCAAAACATCAGTCGTTGCGTTTCCCTTGGTGCTTTCAACGTTTCCTTCGCAGCCGATCTCGAGGTGGAGTTAAAAGTCCTTCTGATAGCTAGTGCGATTTATGTCGTAAGTAACCATTGTAACGTTATATTCGATCGAGATTCGTAGCGAAATCAAACGACGAACGAATAATATAAAGTTTTCTGTATTCCCTAAATTCAATAATGCAATCGTTATTATTTTTTCAGGATTGCGTGTATTTCGAGTAAAATATTAACGTGCTCGACTGTACATTGATAATTGATGACTCGAGCCTTGAAGACACAAATACGGGAATCTCATCCTGAGCTGTCACTTCTGAAAAGTCCAGCTCTGTTTAACGATTGGTTCGAGTCGCGAGCAACCACAACTCGATATTCTTTATGCGCGAAAGATGTACAAGGGAGTTTCCAAATGTTGAACGACAACATCGAATCGTTACTGCCTGTCAATCGGTTCTTTTTTGGACTGGCGAAGGTTTTTACGACTCTTCGATCCATTTTTCAAATCAACGTATTTTTGTATCGACGATTTTTTCATACTACACACGAGTGCATTCGTGCGAGTCTCTATTCTCGGGGGGATTGAAGTTTTGACAGAAAAACTGATTACGAGCATACCACCGATATTTACAATTATGTGTCGCGACGTCATTCAAGCGTTTGCTCTCCGTCTTCGGTGAAAAGCGTTGACGCGTTATTTGATACTGAAAACAAAAATGGTTACCACCAATATGCACAACGATGACAAAGTCCAAGCAGTAAACATAAGAAAATTTAAGTGATGCTCACGATAAAGCGTAATTTTCTTACATTTAATTTGTTTTCTGATTTTTTACGCGCTATCGAGAAACGGCTGTTTGTAACGATGATTATAATCGCTGTTCCGTTAACAGTCAATTTATAGAAGCTAATATAATCCAAATGTTATGTATAACGAAAAGTGTGCCTATATACGCGTGCCATATCATTATTATGAAACCGTTGTTACTGTTATAGAGATCTTTTTGAATCTCGATCGGAGTCAATTGCTGTGAAGCAAAGACAAAGAGTAATATTTATGATTATTTTAAAGACAATAATATTTATGATTAAATATCTCCACTGGCAAATGGAATTGGAGAGAAGAAAGCAAAATTCGAATTTCACGAAAAAAACGAAAGGGAATGAATCGCGAAATAACTGTACGAAGTAATGTCGACGAGATCGGAAAAATCTACGATATCGGTATTTTGAATGATCGGTTGAATAATTGAATGCATCAGTTGTCGGCAGTTCAAAAACCAAGTATTGAAAAATGTTCGACGGTTGGAGTGTCTAAAGACGTTCGAAAAATATCTTTAAGGTGCTTCGAAATTGTTACTTCGATACGTTGCTGTTTTAATCGTTATCTCTTGTGAGATTTTCTTTTACTGATTCGGGGAGACAATCGAATTGAGCAGGAATTAAATATAATCGAATTTTGAACACTTTGAATAATTCGATATAACAATCATTTTTTCATATATACGATCGCATTGAAAAACGTGTATTCGAAAAAATCTTCACAAACGTGTATTCGAAAAAACAGCCACAATTTTCTCAATAGGATTTTAATGATGATTATACTGTAATGTATTCAATGATGGTCTCATCGACAATTTTTTTTAAATATACCATATTTGTTATTCCAGAGAGATTTTCATATATACACATACATGCCCGTAAATAAAATAATTATGCTTAGCGGCTTTGCAATTTTCATTTCCGTATCTACATTCACGTAATAGAACGCTAAATATTTCGAGTTAAAATTCTAAAGAAAATTTACCCACCAAGTTTTTCGTTTGCAGGATCTTTTTCCCAGGAACATGAAAAAAAAGCCACGATCAAAGGGGTATGGTAGGAAACCCAAACTTAGATTGACCAGAAGGCTCAAAATTCCAAACTTTGATATTCCGAAACTACAAATTTCGTAAAGCCCATGCCAGCAAAAGCTTTACGAAATTCGTAGTTTCGGAATATTAAAAGTCGTTTTCTATTTAACTTTTCTCAATTAAATTAAATTATTTCATTATTGAAATTAATTTATTAATAAATTTAATTCAAATTAAAGCTCGTATCAGCAAAAGCTTTACAAAAATTGTAGTTTCGGAATATTAAAATTCGGAATTTTGAGCCTTCTGGTCAATCGAAGTTCGGCATTACTACCCCACTGCCGATCAAGAGATTCAACTGAATTTGAAATAAGATCTTTCGTAAGGACCCGCACGTAATCAGGTAATTTTGTATTGTAGTTAATTTTCGGTTTCAAACATCCAGATACGAATAATTTCGTTAAATTTCAAGTATTCTGTAAGAATTATCCCCAATGTGGAAGTACGATAAATGTAGCGATGAGTCAGAAGGAGTTAATGAAAAAAAAGACTCTGTATTCGGGTGTAATGTTTTCAACTTTATTCGTGTTCTAAACTTGCATTCGATACAATCTGGTTGCTGACTTATTTTATTCACCGTTCTATACTTGTAGTTAACGAAGGGGCACGTTTTATTTCCTCGCGGCCGTGGTTCAGTGCGCGTTCGTGTCTTCGATGTCGAAGCTTGTTTATCTTTTTACTTTCTACCTTGAACTCGGTAAAAAAACGAAAATTTAAGTTCGACGTTAGGACATAATATTGGAAACGAAAAAAAGCGTTGTGCCCGACATCACGAAGGTTCTTTCCCGTTCAAACTAGAGAATCACTAAGGCTTTCGCAATCTTTTTTCCTTCCGCTCTTTCTAAGTATTTTATTACGCAAACTTAGTTTTTTTTTTCGATTCGATACTCATTAATAATCTTGCGGCAGCTACTCTTCAAATTCCTAAGTGGCAAAAGACACCCAGTATTTTTCGTGTTTTACGTGTATTTCGTTTTTCTTCTTTGCGATGTTTTTTAATTTTTTTTTAAATTGAACAATCTTCTTTCACGTAACAATTGGTGTTTTTTTTAAACAGATTCACCGTGAGAGAGAGAAAAATCACAATTTTTAATTCGTATTACTTGAATGAGCGTTGGTTGGAAGGGGCTCGAGGGAGAGTGACAGAGGTGGCAGCACTAGAGCGGCATTCGTGAGATAAACACGTTTACCAAGGTACAGAATAACGTATATCATCATTGACAAGTATTCGCGTGATAGAACAACGAGTAATAAATGGATAAAAGCAACGATTAAATATACACCGAATACATCGAGTCCACGTGACCGGCTGAAGAATCAAAAAAGAAAAACAAAAACTCTCTCTTGCCGACTCGAGGAAAGCAAACGGAAAGTAACACAATAGGATTAAAAATGACGAGAGAAAAAAAACGAGCGCAGTTGGCGAAGGAGAAAAAAAAGAAGAAACAAACGGAGAAATACTGATGACAAACGATGCGCACGTTTCTTTTCGTTTTTTTTTCTTTTCAAGACAAAATAATAAACAAGCTTGTTCAGTTCTAAATTTTCTTTGGATCTTCGATTAGCTTCTACGATCTTCCTTGTTTTCCTTCCCCTCGCGTTTCTTCTTATCTTACTTTGCTTCACGTTGATTTGGTATACGCTAATGATAAAAAGGAACTTGTTAAACGTTGATGCGTGGGATTAAAGTATGACTCGAGTGGTTGGGACAGGAAAAATCACATTTCAGGGGAGCGTCGTTCTTTTTTTTTTTTTCTTCTCTTCCTCCTGTTCTTTTGGTTTTAAAGGTAATCAGAGGGATTTAGGTTTGAACGAACAATCGTGAAAATCGCCGAAAGTTTAGAGTTCCTTCTCGATCTTGATGAGTTCGGCGATACCGTCGTGCATCTCCTTGACCGCTTGATACTCGGTCAATCCGAGGCGTCGCTTGTTGGAAATATCATAAATGCCACCCTCGGCCTCGGTGTGCTCGCCGCGCGTACCGCGGACCTGGAGATTGAACTTGGCAGCGATCTCCTCGAGTTTGGCCTTGTTCGCGGCGAGTTTCGGGACTTTGATGTGTACCGAGGCGCGAACCGTCGTGCCAAGGTTCGTCGGGCAGAAAGTTAAAAATCCGAAACGATCGTTGTGCGAGAATGGTATTCTCTTCTCGATATCGTTAACGGCCGTTACCAAACGCCGATAAACCTGACCAAGATCACCGCCCATCTGCATCGATATGATACGTAGATGATCCTCCTCATTGCACCAAACGAGGAAAGTTTTCGCATCGTTGTGGAAAATACCACGTCCGGTTGGCCAGAAGCGACAAGCGTTCGCGGCTTGCAAGAAACGATCGCCTTCCTTGAAGAGGAAGTGATCGTCGATCAACTTCTGCTGTACTTCCTTGCTCATTCCCGTCAGCGGGTAGAACGTTCCCTTCAGCTCCCCCTCGAGACCCGAAAGCGTCGCCGAGACCTTGTCCTCCATCTCCTTGTATTGGGCCTCCGTCAAACACGGATTGAACGGATAGCCCTCCATCGAACGTCCGCATCTCACGCGGGTCGATACGATGTACTCGCCCTGCAGTTATCGAATCAATTTTTTATACCCTGAAGAACAATAGGCATCAAGGGTCTGGCGAAGACCTTCGATATCGATACTATTTTTCACAGACCCATCGTTCAACTTTTATAAATTCATTTATCGGGGATCCGGTAAAATAAGTCTGATATGAGTTCTCGACAACACTGGTTTACCTTGGCACATCCAACGAATTGAAGTTCGCAACTACGGAATGCAATCGAAGTTCTTTTCGTTTGTGTTCCTCATTATTAGCCGAAAACAGATTTTTCAGATTCTTTGTTTATCGCTGTCTAGGAATTCGAAAAAATGCTCGCAAACATATATATAAATATGCAGGTTGTCCGGCAATGAATGTATAACCTTGAAATGTCTTATAGTATAACTTATGACCGTTCAGAAAAAATATGAAAAAAAAATATCATAAGTAGTACCTAAGTCTAATTTTTTTACCTTATTTCAGTTTTATGAACACTACGATCAGAAATGAATGGATTCCGTCGGTTTTTTGTTGTTTTATTATTGTACGCTAACTCACATTTCACATAGAAGTGAAATAAGGTAAAAAAATTAGACTTTTAAAAAAATCATAACTTGGGTACTACTTATGATATTTTTTTTTTCGTATTTTTTTCCGAATGGCCATAAGATATACTATAAGACATTTCAACGTTATCCATTCATTACCGGACACCCTGTATATTTCCATAGAATCGCTTCTTTTTCGGAGCTCGGTTCTGATTTTCTAGATTTTCGTCACATTACGACTTTACGTGCCTTGATAAATCGATTAAAGCTACTCATCTCGTTGAAATGCAACGAATAATAATACTTTTTTTTACATTCTTGTATAACTCTAAAAAAAAATCCCAACGATAACAGAGATAAGTAACTAAAAATTCATGAAAAAACTATCGTTGCGTCGAAATGACGCGGGCTTCAACGACACAAAAAAAAAAGTTGGGCTTGATTACGAAAGTAATAGGAGAGAACTCACGGTCGGGTCGAGATTTCCAAGGGAGTCGACATCACCGAAGTCCTTTGGTGGATGCTTGTCAGTCTTCTTGAATCCCTTGTGATAATCGTCGATGATCGGGTCGAAGAGATCGGCGAAAACGGTGTAGGCCTCCGCGTCAGGAGCGTAGATACCGACACCGGAATCATGATTCTCAAGACCGGACTGGATGACGTCGAGCAAGGTAGAGCCGAACGAGGTCTTCTTCGTTTTCAGCTGATCGAAAACTTCCTTCGTTAGATACTTCTTGAGAAGGGATTTGCTGTCAGAAGCGGCCAGCTTGGTGAAGCCAGCTTCCAGTTTGTCGAGGACTGCCTGGTCAACCATCTTGTTTTTGCTACGGAAACACAAAACGACCATTTTTTTTTTGTATTCGTTAAATATCCAGTAATTATGAAACATGTAAGCATAGATGTCTATTTGGCCATATATACAGGGTGACTTATATATATGAATCGAATTGTGGCAGGATTTACGACCATCGTTTCCTGTTGGAAAATAAAGGACGCGCGGGCACATTGGGGGAAAGGCAGAGGGGTATGCAGCTCGATGACTGTAAATAGGATGACCCGCGCGGGACTATATCCGCCCGAGGAAATGCGTGATACGGATTTCGATTGAACGATTCGACGCCACATCCGTTTCGGATTGTCACACGTGATTGGAGTTACTAAATCACCGGTTTCACTTGTTGACTCGTACGGTGACGTTCATTACGCGTACGCGTGACTATAACCAAATATATACAGGGTTACTGGTAACTCGACGTATTCCTTGCAGGACATCATAGTAGAGTTAAAATGCAGCAAATTAAGCCGCCAAATGTTCTACCGAAGTTCCGTAGTTTTTGAGTTCGTTAGATTTTTAGTTTATTCGTGAAAAATCCCAGATTGACTCATTTGAAGAGAATTTAAAAAAGATTTTCGGCGCCATTGTACTGAAATTTAAGTTTTTATCACAGTTGATGCCATAGCAAATCTTTGTTAATAATTAAAAGTTCAAAAATGACTAAAACTTTAGCAGAGATCATTAATTAAACAATATTTTTTTTGTAATTATTGCTATTGCTTAATAAAAAATATTGTCTAGTGCAAAAAAAAAACTACGCCTGATGTACAAATTACTAGGAAAATATCCTTGTCTTACTAGCTATCCAAAAAGGTGTAAAACTTAATACAAAGTCATGGTCTACATTACGAAAATCGTTTTTGATTTAGTACGAGAAGGAGTGCATTTCTTGAAAAGGTCAGAAAATCATTCAAAACAATTTCGTTAACATTATTAGTAATTTTAATCAATATAAATTTTCAACATCAAATATCAAATATCAAAATTATCAATATAAAAAATCTAACGTAACTAAAAAAGTACTGAACTTCGGTAGAACATTTGGTGGCTTAATTTATTCTATTTTAAATCTACTATGACGTCCTGCAAGGAATACGTCGAGTTACCAGTAACCCTGTATATGTGAGACACCATATACGGGGTGTTACACGATAACTCGAATTTTCTGTACACGAATCCGCTGATTTTCGAAGATATTAGGTCAAGTTTGTTAAATGTAATAATTGAGGAAACGACAGTTGCAACGAGCCAGTAAAAGCTGACCTAATCAAGTGGAGTGACGTTGCATCGGTAGATAAAGGTGATCAAAGCTCGACATTCAACCAAGCACGAGAATCTCTCGTAGATAAGATTTTCTCTATAAATTTCCGCCGACTTCGCCCCTTTCTTGTCGTTCAACATTGGTAATGGACGATGAGCACGCGATGCCATTTTTTTGTTTTCTTTTTTTTAATTGTACTTCTTCGTTGCGTGCACAAACGATTGACCTACAGAGGTATAGATTTTTTCATGTTCGAAAAAATGCTTACTGGCGAAAGAAATTGAGACTGATTCCGATAGTTTATCGATGTATTTGCGACAATTAACGTTAAGGTTTGATTGATTATTACCAATCGTCGAGTTATCAGAAAATGAAGATTGATGTTCATAGTTTGTCGATGTATTTCCGATAATTGACGTTGACTTGTGATTGATTACTAATAATCGAAAAATCAGGAAATTGAGATTGATTTTGATAGTTCGTCGATGTACTTCTGATAATTGACGTTAACATTTGATTGATTATTATTAATCGTCGAATAATCAGATACTACGATTGATTTTGATACTTTATCGCCGTATTCGCAATAATTGACGTAGTTGGTTACATAGTTGGTTCGGCTTATGACACGATTAAAAAAACTACGATTTACTATTCTTGTTTAATCGCCAGGCGATTGAAAATAAAAAAAGGTAGTTATCTCGTTGTCATTTTATTAGGTCCCGGTCAATTGCGAGGGAAAATAAGAGTTGAACGAGCCTCGATTGATCGTTCGTTCGAAAAACCTCCCACAGAGTATCTCATGGGAACATATATGAGAGAACGTATAGACCTTCCCATCATATCTGTATATATTTATATGTGTATATATATATATATTTATACACATGAGTGTGCGTGCATGTACGTATTGGGACAAAATCGTTGTCAATTGGACGCGGTAATTTGTCTCATCTCGACTACTTACAATATTTGGGGATTGGCAGTAGCACTGCGAGCAGGGGCTCGACGAACGGAAGCGGAAGGGCGTCTAGAGTGTCTCGTTAATTCGCTCGACAATTTTGAATTTATCAAAGCTTTCAGAACGTATCTCGGACCCAATATCACGTTCATTTTTCACACCCCTTGTGTTTTTCTTTCTCGTTTATTTGCTCGTTTATAGCGCACGCGTGAAGAAATTCCTATGGGACAAGAGATGGAAAGATCACAGATGGGGAACGACCTCGGCTAAATTTACCCCGTGAAAATTCACCGTTCTTCGGAATTCCAAATTAATCTCTCCTTGAAAGCTATCATCAGGATTCAATGATGAAGTTAACAAAATTAGGTTTTTTTTTTTCGATAATTTACTGCCCTTTCGAAAAATTCTCGAACGATTTAGAGAACTAGTTTTTTTTTTTTCAATTTTGTCGGTTGATAATTCCGGACATATTACTCATCGGAGAAAAATCTGTATTTTATTACGAAGCGAGGGCCAACGACACATCATCAAACTCGTACGTGCTTGAAACCACGCATCGCGTGGGGGAATCAAATGGGATTATTTAATGCGTTTACGCAATAGGTTAGCAAAGTTTGGAAGTGAAACGTGCTTGGATTCAAAAATGTCTGTACAGTCGCACTTCCCTTATGATTCGATGCAACCCAACGCTTCTTCATGATAATTCGTCGTGACCAACGATTTTTCATATTTTTTGTTTACTAATTTTTATAAGTACCCAAAACGTTTTTTAAAGAAAAATCAATGTTTCAAAGTTCCATTGAGAAACGTAGGAGAAATTCAGCGATATTCCGATTTTAAATCGATAATAAAAACTGAGAAACGAGAGAATGATTTTCGTTGCATTTCAACTATGCAAAATTCGAATTCGGGATTTGTTTGGTTCGTTATCTATTCGCGTGGACTCGAAACGAAATTTCTCGCTTATAGAATTTGAACGTACGATTTCGCGCGCGTGCTCCGACGCGCATGCGCTGGGTTGCAAACCCCCCCGAGTGGGGGAAAGCTCGAAAATTTCCGTGAGGTATGAGAGCGTCTACTGTAGCATGCACACATGGATAGACTCGTACGTACGTACGCGCAAACGTGCCGGAGATTATCTATATTTTTCGAAGCGGCCACGGTACAAGGTCTGTAAGGAATTGGTGAAGTTAGGCTGGATAAGGAAACAGGTCCTGGTCCCTCCTGAGCCTCGAGGCTCGCTCGATCCTTACAATGACGCATCAATTACACGATCCTCAAAAAAATCATTGCGTTTCGTCGTCAAAAAAATCCTTGCTCAAAAACCAAAAATTCGTTGCGACATCTTTTTACAATTAAATACAAAAAAATGCATTAATTAAGCAGACAGAATCAAAAGCAAGAATTGTTGATTTATAAGACGCAGGAAATGATTTTCGATTAAAAGAAAAAATGAATACGTATTAATAAACTGCAATGGTATAAATATCTTTTAGAATGATTTATTGCAAAAATGACTAGATCGGAAATTTAAAAAATTCAACAAAGTGAGAATTTCCTTTTACTCTATTTATTGACCGTCACTGATTTTTTTACCAAAAGCGAAATTGTAACGGCGAAAAAAAATTTGGTCCGCACGTAGCAACGATTAGCAAGTTTAATCGCGATAAGCCATCATTTGGATGACAGCGTTGGAGAGACTTTAGCGATTGGCATAACATTTTTATTCGCACGTAGCCCATCCCTATCCCGGAAGGGTGCGAAGGAATTTCTATTCGTGAACACATCCACAGTGAAAGAAACATAAATACGTACTCGTCACCGGAAGCGGTATCCTTTGATGTACATCCGCCCATTTTGATGTAATTATATACGTTTATATATATATATATATATATATATATATATTTATTTATTTATATATCTATATATAAATATATTTATATAGTCCGCTCAAAAACCGAACAATCGTTTTGTTTTCCTTTCACTCGAACTCAAAGAAATATATTTCCGCGCACTCACGAGATATATATTCACCAATTTGATCGTTTATTGTTTTTGTTCAATTTATTTTTCGTTTCCCTTCGATCGACTAGTGGGAAAAGTGGCAAAGTCTTGAACACTCGGCTGATCCCTAATTTGTGCGTTTCTTTGGTAAATAAAAAATACGTATAAAAAAAGTGAGGCAAACGTTTGCCAATGACAGTTGAGCGTTTCTCGTGCAGCCGGCTTCACGTTGTCGCGTCTGCCGGGAGAATCGTCAGGTTCAAGAGAGAGCCGAAAGGGTTCGGCTTCGGGCTTGGGTGAAGGTCGCAGGGGCAAGATCGTGGAGAGGAGAGGGAGATCGAGAGATAGAAAGAGACCGAGCGAGTGAGCAAATAAGTGAGTGAGCAACGAGCCAGAGGGGGGAGGGGAGGGGGGGGGGGGGGTTAACGGGAAGGGGGAGATCCGTACTACGTTCCCGTCTGCTAATATTGCGACTACTACTGCAGTTATTTTGCCACCGTATGAGTAAACGCAATACACACACACGTACTCGCGGGTACTCCACGCGCGCTCGGGAACAAGAAAGGGTGTGTCGTGTGATGGGGTTGTTCCAGCCGCGATCCTCGGGGGTTCCGGATACGCTTCGCCCCGGAACTCTCTCGCTCTACACCGGCTTTTCTGCTCACTTTACACTCGGAGTAAATCACATCTCCCAAAAGGCTAAAAGGGTATGCATATACATGTATATATTATATATATATGCATGTATATGTATACGTATGTATGTATATGAAATATGCGTACTTTTAAATTGATTAAAGTGAAAATTCAAAAATACAATTTGATTGAAAAAAGTTTAAACAAAAAATTAAAAAAAAGGTTCGACGAAACACATCGGGAATGACCAATTTGTAAAATAAATCAAACAAATCGAAAAACCGTGTATAATGAAATCGGACGCTTTATGAATGAAGATGGAAGATAGCAACGACGGGGAGAGCGCTTGAGAAATATACCCTCCGCGAGCGATGTAACCTGTGTGCTGTTTCACGAAAGGTGTCACTTTAAAGTTTCTGTTTTGCCTTCTTTTACTTTTTTCGTCTTCGTCTTCGTTATTCTTTAGAAAAATATAAACGCTTATGTGTATACGTGAACGAGTGGATTAATCAACGTTGTTATTACTGTTAAACGGCGAATCGTTTGTTCATCGTTCCTTACGATTTTAACTCGAGTATTATTTATCTATTATTTACGTATAATTAATTTTCTATTATTACGGAATTTTGTGGAGCGCACTGATACGAGCTTCGAGTAGTAAAAAAATTGGATCAGGGTTGCGCGACGTGAGGGTTTTTAAAAATTTTTTTTTTTTTTTTTCGGCTGCTATCCTTTATTAGGTGGATTGTTGAACGAGTTTTGTGATTTGTGGTGTGTGGTGATGTGAACACTACAGTCTCTACGCTATCACTAAGCGAGAGTAGGCTTTCTGCTTGCCCGTGATGTCTCTCTCTCTCTCTCTCTCTCTCTCTCTCTCTCTCTCTCGTGATCATTCCGTCGCGCTCTCTCCCTCGTTGGATCTCCGACTCGCTCCGTCCTGCTCTTCAACGCATATACAGGAACTTTATTGGTAGTTTGGTTAGGTATGGAGCAGAGTCTCTCTCTCTCTCTCTTTTTCTCTCTCTAGCTCTCCCTCTCCCCGTCACCTACTCACAACCCTCGTAAGCCCCTACTCTCCTGACAAGGGTGGGGCACACCGGCGGCGCTTCGTACGTCCGGCAACAGCAGCCCAGTACCACCAGCCAGGCAATACGCAAAGAGAAGGAAGGATGTCTGGTTCGTGCTTCTGCCGCCGTTCGTCGGTCGATAGCGCACGCATACTCTTCTCTCTCTCTCTCTCTCTCTCTCTCTCGCCCCCTCTCCAATTCACTCCCACACTCACAGCAAAAGAGGCTGTTTTGCTTCCACCCTCTCTTACAAGTTCTATCCCTCTCTTGCTTCCCACTCTCTCCCTCTCTTTTTCCCTCCTGTTTTCACCGTAATTAATTACGTATTGTTTTACTTAAGCCTTGTATTTTACGCATCGGATGTATTACCTTTTTTCTTTGTTTATATTAAATCTCTCTCTTTTAATATATATTTTCATTGATACAATTATTCACATTATTTTTGTTTATCATTATCATTTATGTGATAACGATAAACGGAAATAATGAAATTAATGAATAACGAATGGTTCTACCAAAAAGAGATGTTGTACCAAGAATCTCGTTATTCCGTTATTTCGATTATTGTTTTGCTCGTGTAGAATTTTGTTATTTTATTTCAATCATTATTTTCATAATGCTTCACATTTCGTAAGATTGATCCGGTATTTAATTTTCTGGCTCGTACAGAACTCCTCGTCAGGAGTTCCACAGAGATGAAATGAAACAAGGATTTTTTTTGGGTTTGTCCATAAGCGTTGTATTATATGCCCGATAGTTATTCTAGGGTACTACTAACATCATTCATTAATCAATCGATCTCTCCCCCCCCCTCTTTTTCTATCTCAAATTTCGATTCCCAGACAGTGACAGCGTTTCTTAGGACCTTCTCTTTCATCGACTTCCGGTCTGTCTTTATCACCCTCTCGGTCATTTACATTCCTAACTTAACCTTAACCGTTTTGTCCTTTCCCTCACCCTTTATTTCTATTTTTATCTTTTAATTTGTAATAGCGGGTGAAGGCGAGCATATCCGATTTTTATCCTCTCTTTTTTTCGCAGTAACGCTTTAAAAGCGAACGGAGAGATTTTACTAATGCTCTTGTCTCGTTTTTTTGATTCGACCTCCTTTTCTGTACGTCCGTCCGTCTACTTTCCGTCACTCTCCCTCGTCACTTCCGTCTCGATTTTCGGCCGCACGGGAGAAGCGAAGTATCGCGAAATTCGCGTGCGCGCAGCTGCCCCTCGAAGAGGGAAAGAGAGGGGGGAAGCTGTGAAAAGAAAACGCAGCGAAAGCTGAAAGCGCGCAGGTCTCTCCAGGAGAGCTGTGAGCAACCGTCAGCAACGAAGGGTACTCCCTTATACGCTCGGAGGCGTAAAACGATAAAAAAAAAAAAAGGTTAAGACGTGAACTTTCAGAATTCAAGAGATGGCTCGGGGGCTTCAATGATGACCGACGACCGGAAGTGAACGAGCAGATTTTCAAACGAAGCGTAAATACGCTAAAAAAAAATTTCAAAAATGTCCTCTCCAGGAAAAAAGTTCGAATCAACCAATATTCCTTGTGTTTCTATTCCTACAGTTACGTTCCACAATAACGGGCGAAACAAAGTACGAATTACGAAATAAAAAAAAAAAAGGGCTTGGAGGTCCCCGAGAAAGGGAAATGTCAAAGCTGCTGTGGACGAGTTTAATCACGCCGGCACTTGGCTACCCACTCGACGAGGCGCGTGGCACCCCACGCGATTTTCACGACACTCCACGCCTTTCCGTTTGTCTCTCGAGTCAATAGAGCTCTCGCCACGGAAAAAGGTAAAAAAAAATATGAATATGGCAAAAAGAGCGATCACGTAAATTCTTGCATTTTCTTTGCTTCGATTCGCGCGTTGATCAAAACGCCGTTTTCTGCGTGTTCTTGTCGATCACTGGTGGATACCCGGCATGCACGCTTCATTCTCATTCTTGTCCTCGAGGTAACGAAAAATGACAACGATAATAAAAATCGCGAGATATCGCACTTTGACAAATAGTACTCGTTGATAGGTCTCATCCGTGCGAGTATTTTTGCGCACGCCCAATGACACCGTTTCTTTATTATCTAACAATCTCTCGTGTAACCACACGACGCATCAATTAAGGGGATTTATCAACGAAGGATTTTTTTTTTATAATTATTTTTTTTGTAATAGTAAAAAATGTAAGTGAAATTTTGGTTAAAGTAACACTTGAATTTTAAAGCCTGCCATTTTGTGAAAAATGAAAATTTTTTAAAAATCCTTCGTTCATCCGGAAGACAACTATGTATAGAAGAAGTGATATAAATTTCAACCCGATCGGTAAAGCCGTTCTCGAGTTACAGTGATCACCGACTTCGAAAACATGGTTTCGAGAAAAACAGCTGCCGAAACCTGCTCACTAATTATATGGCTCGGACACAGCGTCCTACAAGGTTTTGTATTTCGGCGAATAATGTTCCGATTTATATGTACCTGGGCGGAAAATATTCGTAAGATAGTCTACTTCTTGAAAACGAAAAAAAAATTGATTTTTTGAAAATTCTCACTAAGTCTGTCCCCTTAACCTTCTTATTCTTCCCCTCTCCCCCGGGCACTTCGATATCGTCGCGAATCGACCGTAATGATAACGATTAGAAAAAAAGAATAGAAGCTTTAAAAAAAAAAAACAAAAAACAATTTTGCAGAGTTCTCGGATCTGTCCCGGATTATTTCAAACGTACTATTTTTTTTCTCTCTCTTCTCTCCCTTCCCGTCCGCGGAGACGCTTATCACTCGACTCGGCAATCTTACGGAATACTGACGCGAAGGTACCAACGCTTTCGATTTCACACGCTTCGGCAAACAATTTTGCGAGGATCTACGGAGCGTATGCAAGAGTGTGCGTATCGAACGATACTGTGCACGCGCGCGCACGATTCGAGGTGACATTTCACACTTGTTTGAACAGTGGCTGTTGCTCCGCAAGCTGTAAAATTGCGATCCCTCGTATGCGATAAATTTTATAACCCGATACGCGCACGTACTTGCCCACCCACGCTCCGTCAGGATGAACACCTCCTGTTTTTCGGTTCCAGAAAGAAAAAAGCAAATTTCCATTTGTTGGAGGGATTCGCTTGTCACTAACCAATCCGTCCTCGGACATGCGTTTTTTTTTCTTATAATGTCGTGTCGAAATTCGTATCGTTAGGATAAATTCAAAATTATTTTTATTTTTCATTATTTTTCATATTATTCATATTTTTATTTTTCGTATCATATTTTGTATTATGGAAATATAATTAAATAGATTTATTAATAGTATATTTGAAAATTTATTAATAGAATATATATAACGGAATATATATCGGCTATATATATATATATCATAACGATCGATATTATTAATATTTCAATATATTGAATTTCTCATATTCAAGGTAAGGAATTTCCGCAAAATTTTTTTTTGGATTCTTATGTAACGATTTACGAGTCGGTGTCACGATTTTGGAAAAAAGTGAAAAAAATAGGGAATAGTTTTCGAAGCGCTCCAAACGTGCAAACTTGAAAAAAATTTGAAAATTGATTCAGGTATTAAAATTAGTCACAGCGTAATTCGACACTTTTAGTAATCCTCTGCTTTTAGTTACCCGGAATTTCAGAGGAAAAGTATTTCGAAAAGTCAATTTTTATTTTCCGGAAATTCCACGGATTCCGTTAGTTCGTTGTCGAATTTTTTTTTTCGTATTTTTCGAATCATTAAAGTATTTCGGAATTTTACGTGTGTTCCATGATTATGCGATTTTCAATACCCGGCGGAACGCTCGAAGTGTCGTGGGTTTTATCTTGGGTTACGAACTAACAAATCAATCGTAAAAGCGGAGCAAAAATGTGATAATTCACGGACTGTACGATTTGGCAAAATGTAAACCGTGCTATCGAGATACGATCAGAGTTCGCGATATTTGCGAAAAGGTGCTTCCGAGTGACAGTGACATGCTTGGATGTCACGTATGTATATATTATGATAAACGACTGCGCCCCCGAAAAGTATTAAATAAAAGTTACCTTCTTCGCTCAACCGAATTTTAATTCTTTTTTTTTATACAAAATGTTTTGTGGAGAACCGAAAGTGAAAAATCGTTCGAGGGTTTCAAAACAGATCCCATGATTTTCAGTGATCTAAAAAAAATGATGAGGATTATATAGTTTAGTGATTTTTCCTGAAAATGGCCTTCGACTGATTTTTTTCGCGATTTATCGCTTTTTCGAAATATAAATAATGATGATAAGTTGGGATCGAGACTGTTTTTTGGGTTGCAGATTTTATTTACGAAATGAAAAAATGGTAAAAATTTGCGAATTTCAGGGGCTTTTAATTTTTTTGTGTAGAAATTGTTCGTTTAATCGGTACATCATTGGTCATATTTGCCATGTCCGATGACGCAATAATTGAAAAATGGGTGAAATCTTTCGCGGAAATCAGTATACCGTCGTTCAAAATTAAATTCTGCAATGCAACCACTAGTAGGGTATTCACGTCGAACATATCGAGAAAAAATCATTAAAAAAATGTGTATCCCAAAAAACCATCTCCCATCCTCCCCAACGTAACATCATTATTTACACCCCGAAAAAGCAATCGGAAGCCTTTTTTTACGTAAAGAACAATTCGTAGAACAACACCATTATTCGTGTAGTTTTATAGTTGAAAATTCAAGAAAAAAAAACACAAGTTTTACTACGATATTTAGAAAGTCACTAAACTATGTAATTACCAAAATGATTGTTCTTTACATTCTAACGATAGCAGGATCTGCAAGACTTCCGGTATCGCGTTTTTTCCCCACCCATTTCCGTGCATTTCCGTCAATTCGTAATATTTCGAATTTCGGTCTTAAATTTTAACCCTGTATTCTTAATGTATAGTATTTTCGAAATTGTCAAAAAATCGATTTTTCCAAACCAAGTTACCAGAGTACGACATCAAAATCACTCAACGAGGAGGAGCAACGCGAAGATCATCGGTGGGGAAATACAGTCATAAAATACCATTGCCATTTGTCGTCCATTTATAGATCGAGCATACGCGTAACTCGGCAACTGACGACGAAAAAGTTAGAGCCTACGTCACATTGGTACTCGAGTCGTTCGAGTTGCGCCTTTAAGCTTGACAGCATAGGTTGCATATACCTATAAACGTATAGGCCTTTCAATGATGAATTATTTGAGCTAGCGAATCTTAAACCTCCCCTTTAAATTTGTCGACCTTCGAAGGGATGCAAAACATTTTTATTCTTTTCGATGACGTTGACGTTTCTTTACGGCCATTTTGTTATTCGATGTTTATTTTTTATTGTTATTTAAGTATCGATATTAAAAAATCGCAAAAATTCTCGAAATTTTGAGTTATCGTCGTTCTCGATAGTCTAATATTACATATTCTCAGATTTTTCATTAAATGTTGATTTCTCATTGAATTATTTATTTGTTAGTTATCCAGACTTGCTAATCAACGATTTTTAACTTCTTCCCCGACGATCCATCAGGAAACCCTTTAAAAGTCGTATTTTGCAAATCGCCCTTGTAAATTTGCAATAAGAGCACCCAAAAATATTTCAGTAATTTCTAGCGCACGATTCGACCGAAAAAAAAATTTTAGCTGTTGAAAAAGAATTGATTTTTTCTTGCATTTCGAGAATCGAAATTTCAGAGTGCCATTTTTTTCAAGATCGCGAGAAGTAGAAAATTTGATAAAAAAGAAATATTTGTTTCCGTCAGTGACGTAGACTCGATTCGTTAAAACGAACAATATAACAATAATTTATAATGAATTTCATTTTTAATTTATCATTTTTTTTATTTCATTCTCAGTTAACTTGTATTATTATACGAAAATGATGAAACGTTTTTGCGAACCTTGATTTCGTATAAACCTTTTTTTTTAATTACAGAATCGAACTCTGTAAAAAAAGATCGTTGAAAATCAATTAAAAAGCGATTTTCCTTTGCAGGAGTGTGCACATTTTTTGATGGAATTCTCAATTTTGTTGGAAGTGGTCTGTACTTTTGCGGTTGTGTTCGCGAACACGTCCGTCAATTGAGCGGCTCGGGAATAATGATCGTGAGTCATCTAGAGCGCGGTTGATCGAGGCACACGAGAACGAAGATGAATTTAAGAGCGCTGGGAGCTCGAGCGAGAAAGAGAAAGAGAGAAGAAACGTGTAGTTATCGAGTGGAACGTTTCGACGCCGTTTCATTGAGGTCGAAAAGCTCGTGGTAGAACGAAATCGAGCAGGCTCGCGTTGGCAACGTTGAAACGTTGAATCGTCAAAATACACCGGAACTCGTCGATATTTGTAAAAAAAAATCACAAATGGATAATAATCGAAATTTATAAAAAATGAAGAACAAAAAAAATGTCTTGTGCTAATTTCAAATACGAGTCCCAATAAATCAACCGTATTCTTGTTGCAACGATTTGCACGACTACACAATTTACACGTTTTACAGCAATCCGAATAGTTGTAACGAAAATTCGATTAAATTCTTGGCATTTCTTGTAATTGAAATTAACGGAAGAAAAACTCTTCTCTTTTCTTGCACGGTGAGACAAAAAGGGGCCAATTAAAATTTGTCAAAAAAGTGAATGGAAATCGATACAGAATCATTTTTCTTGCACCTATTTCAATTACGATAAATCCTAGGGATTTTTTTACCAACATTTCTTGTAGTTGAAATGGATATAAGAAAAACAATTTTCTGTTTCATACGCGTAGAAACAAAAAAAAGCATCAAAATTTGAAAAAAAAAAGGAACCCGATCAAAACTTGTAAAAAAAGTGAATAACATTGTAAATACAATAAATGAAACAAAAATCAAGAATTTTCGTTGGATCAATTTCTCTCGCAACAAATCTCCGAAAATAACTATGAAATAACACAATTTCGAAAATAAAGAAACAAAACTATTTTCAACAAAAGCCATCATTAAACGGCCAGTTTCGTAAATTCCTCGATCCAAGGTCATACTCGGGTTGCAAAATTTTACGGATAATTAACGTGAAGCAATCACGATCCTCGAGGCTCTACCGTTTTTCTTCACGCTGTGGTGGAGCGTGGATAAAATTTCGACGACCGCGAAAGACGGGATACAAAAATACTGTTCTCGGGGCACTCCGATCGCCGGACTTTTACGAGTTCAGTTCCCAACGCGAAGGACGAAGCGATTTTTTCAAAAACGTCTCATTAGTCTAGTCTAGTACGGAAGTTGAAGGCGCGAGCAAATTTTTTTTAAGGGGTACCTGCGCGATCATCGGTTTCAACGAATTCACTTCGCAATTTTCTGGTTCGCTCTAGCGATCATTTTTCTTTCGTTTTACTGTGCGAACAAATTACCAGTAGGCCACTCGGCCGATTGCTCGGCGTTTTTTTTTACCGTCTGCAAATGAGAGTATGAGATCGAGAAGAGAAGGCGAAAAGGGCGGGAGAGGAGAGGAAGGGGGTTGGGGCCAATCGAGAACAGCGGGAACGAATAATTTTTTTTTATTTTCGATATTATTTTTCACGGCACTCTTCACCAAACCGCAGATGAGGATCTCGTGTTGCCGAAGCAGCGATATAGTGCACTAACTGCCAGTGCACAGTTCCTCGAGTATCTCGTTGCACGCCACCGCTCATGAATTCTTCGTCTCTCGTTTCAACCCGCTCCGAGGATCAGCCAGTATTTTTTACTTTAACTTTCTCTTTATCTCTTTTTATATTTCATTTTACTTCGATTTTCTTGTTTTTCAAATCTTTTTTTACTTTTTTGTTAATTTTTGTTTTTGATTGTTAGTTTTTGTAAATTTTTAAAAATTAAAAGTAACAGCTGAAGCACCCGAGGCTCCGCAAGGATCTTTACTCTTTGGATCTCTGCTCTAGCACAAAAACAAAAAGAAATCCCGAAAGTACGAGTCCACTTTGGTTACGCTCCAATTTTTTTTTTCTATTCTTCCGCGATACTATCAAATTTTCCACGTGACTGCTTTATCGTATTTTTGAATTTTTCTTTTTAATTTCGATTTTTCTTTTTCTTCCACGAAACGTCTATAGACAGCAACGCGTAAGCACGAACTGCGAGGCCCCGAAAGCTCCTCGAGGATTTTACGCTTCGATACAATGGAGAAAACAAACGACCCTCGGCTCGACTCGTGTGCAATTTCTCACGTTTCATCGATTTTAACGATTGGGACAAAATCGTTACGCTCGAGTACGTAAAGGACTTTAAGCACGGGAGCATTTATATCTTTTTTTTTTTTTGTTGCGATTTTCATTGCGACGAGCGAGGAAAGCGTTTGGTTTCGATGCCGAGGTAATAATAAAATTGAGAGGGGAATAAATATGTAATTGAAGTATTGTTGGATGGATCGTCGTGAAAAAAGTTAGGACGAAATACAAGAATCGTGGATTTACGGGTGTAGGTCGTGTCGTGCGAGTTTAGCTTCACGAATAATAATTCGTGGAATTAAGTGGCTAATTAAGGAATAAATCAACATTTTTAAATGTTCGTTTTGGACTTTCTATAATAATTCAAGTCAAATTCGACGATATTAGCGTGTGTTTGGCTGAGAGTTTTGTCAGTTATTCTACAAGGGTTGTTCAAAAAGTAAGGTGACTTTTCAAATTTTCCAGACTACGTAAGGTACCTGACCCATGTGAGGCCCACCTTATTTGTTTTTAAGTACAAAAAAAACTATAAATGTTGAAATAAAACAATACTATTTATTTAACCATTTATTCAAGAATCAACGTATTAATAATAAATTTCGTTCGGAAAAAAATGTTCACTATTAACTATAAGCTTTTTTTAAAAAAGCTTCTTCTGAGCCTTATCTAGACCACTGTTCCTAATAAGGCCATACCCGTTGTAATTTCGAACACAAAAAATTAAAATATATATATAATCTTCAATTTTAAACTTAAATTTTGATAACAACATGTAGAGTACTGATAAACCACTACATATAATTAGAATAATGATTAACTAAGTAACATTGAAAACATTTTTTGTTTTCGTAAGTTTTTATACGTCTGATCTAAAACACGTCTACGTTTGACTTTGTAGTTCTGAATATATAAAAGCCGGGCTTTATTAGGCACTGTGCCTTACATGGGTCAGGTTCATCAAACATCGAAGATTGAACCTTATTTTTCGATGTTTTTTTTTCCGCTTTGTTATGTGGTACACGTCCACGTCGACGTTATCAGTCATTCTTCGTATTCAGTTTGTTTTTTTATGGATATTGGGGTTAGACGTTGTTTTGGGGTGTGCTTGGCGATGTTTTTGTTCTTCGTTTTGTCTCTTCGCAAAAATGAAAAAAGCCACATAAGGATGGAGATTCGAAGTGTTTCGAGGTTTGGAATAAGAGCTGGAACGAGTCATCATATCTGAGGATGATTACTTTGAAGTTGACAAAATTGATATTGAATAAATAAATATATTTTTCGAGAAAAATAAAATCACCTTTTCGAAAAAAAAAACCTCGCACATCTCTTCCCAATTACCAACAACGACTTTCTCAATTTTTAACTTCAATTGATTCGTTCGGATCATCTTATTATTATCGATAATCACCCAAAAATTCAATTCAAATTACACATTGAGTTCGCCAATGATTGCTAATTAATTAATCGTTGCAGTAAATCTTTCACTATTTTCTGAATTGACGGGTAAAACCTAGTCTAATCAATCAATTTATTATTTTACGATGAGCTGAAGCCATTTCTCAAATTTTTAAGAATTTTGGCGAGTTTTGTATGTCTGTTCAATAATACTTCAAAGTCACTGGTGTGCGTCGGAAAAATAATGAATTCCGATGCCACGCGCGGTCAGCTGTGTCACGGTAAGAAGATCAGGGTTTCGAGACGCTCAGAGAGATTTAAACGAGTGTCTCAATTCGGGAGCGAGCATACCAACGTCTCGTCGAGACGTCTGGCGTCAAGTGTGCCTTAGACAAAGTGCGAGATAAAAATAATTATACGAATGCAAATTAGGCCGATTAGGCCGTGCACATTGTACTGATGGATTGGCGAACTTTGTTTCAACATCCCGCGCAAGGTAACGTTCATTTCAAATTGAATACATTTCTTATCATCGAATATTCGTATGTAATACTAATTTAAATATGCTCAAACATTTTCAATTTATTTAATAATATATCAAATAATCTCGTGTTTAAAATAATTTCGTATAAATATTTCAAAGTTAACAAGAGACGTTACGTTCGTAAAAAAAAATGGAAAAGTATAAAAGTGGAGGGGGAAAATGGAAAACAGAAGAAAAGGAAAAAAGAAGGAAATGAAAAAAAAAGCCGTCAAAAGTGTGCACGGGATAGAAGAGAAGACCACAAAAATATTCCGTCTATATGTACAAAAAGCAATTTCTGTGCGTTAGTCTCGCAAAAACTTGCAAAGCGCTAGACGGATTTGAATAATTGTTTTTTGGTTTGTTCGCCTCGATACTGGGGTGGTTTAGAAAAAAAAATACATTTTTGAGAGAACATTTTTAAAGTCATTCTCTATCGCGCTATGGACGTTTTTTTATATTTGACAAAATGGCGGCGGTTTGAACAAAAAGTATCGAATTTGGCGCTTTTTTCGATAGCTTCTCGAAAAAAAGTAGGAAAATTACAAAAAATAAAAAAGCTTCCATAGCGCGATAATGACGTTAAAAATGTTCTCTCAAAATTGGAAATAGATATCTTCAAAACTCTTCCTTTGACAGTGGACACCGTTTTGAAAAACACCAATCCGAGAAAAACGGGTTTAAAGATTGACTGAGCAGATGTCCAGTTCCCTTTCTACAAGAAACGCTGTAGTGACCGTAATAATTTGAATTTTGATTTACAAATTTGAAAGAAGGTTTAGAACTATACAATAACGCAAAAAAAAAACGATTTTTTGAAAATTTCACACTGAGACGATCCGATAAAAGAAAAGATTAGAGCAGTGAAAAATTTTGTTTGAAAAACGAACGAAAATTTTGAAAAAAAAAAAGTGTTAAATCCGCAATTGTTCCGTTAAGCTGTTCAACTGGAATTAGGGGGTGCAAAAAAACAACGTTACGTTTACAGGAAAGCGACAAGGGCTTCGAGGAAGAAACACGGAAAACCGATCGATTCTAATTTCTCTTGTCATCTAATAATAAAAGAGTCAATCTCGTTGCAACTTTGTTCCAACCTTGACTCAACCTTGAACATTGACCCAGTGACCCGGAATGCACGATGGGCCATGCGAGCCGCTTCACTGAAAGGGAAAGTTCCCCTACTGTTTCTACGTGTATGAAAGTTCCCTGAATGTTCATGCGCGTGTATATGTATGCAATAGCTTTTTTTTTTTGTTAAAAGGGCTTCAAGGCAAAGGAGCTCGTGAATGAATAGCCTACACCGAGACTACGATCCTACGAGCGTTTTATTTCCCCTAGTCACGATATCAACACTCGTGATAAGAAATCGAGTAATCCGCGTTCGTAACGAATCGAGAATTCTGATAGCAAGTGTTCTCGATCGCTTTATTCTGCCAATGAAACTTTAACGGATTTAAAACACTAACATTGTTTTCGGTTAATGAAAAAAATGTCTCCTCGAGAATTCGGAGTTTATTTTTATGGGATTTTCAATATCTGGATAATATCAATTGAAAAAAAAAATTTTAATGTCCGTTTGAAAAAAGTTTCGAGAATGGAAATCAACGATTTTATCAAACGGAAACATCAATAAAATTCGATAAAAATGGTTATTACTGTTTTCTAATATATTTCATTTCGCTTAATAAATCGATTAATTGGAAACGAAAAAATTCCGTTGTCCAATATCTCGTAAATTATATTCGTAGTAGATTCTTGACTCGTTTTTTAAATTCTTTTACCCTGACTTTGCGTTGGGCGAGTAGTGTGCCAATTTTTTTGTTCTTTTCCAGTTTCCTGCCAGTTTCTATTTATAATAATAAGAATTTTCGATTCCTTAAGGTGTCGAGGTCTCTCGATTTTTTTACGAATTCGTTCGAGATGTCTTTTTAACTTTTTCATCGTTGCAAATTAATTGGTCCGCCGAGATTCTGATTGTTTTAAAAATGGCTACAAAAATCGAACATTTCATGTTTTCATAGTTTGGCGAGTAGTCGATTGTTGTTTTTGACATTTTCAAATTCATCGATGAATCGCGTCACGAATGCAATTCAGTTTTATTATCGGATTAAAAAATAGCAAAAAAAAAAGATTGATTTCGTTCCGATTTCTTCGCGAGGCTTCCGTATTATCGAGATTGATTCGAAAGGTGACCGAAGAGATGCGCCATCTATCGTCACAACGGTGAGGTGATAACGCAATGGCTTTTGCGTGGGCGGCGCGCGGAGGAGCTTTGCCACGAAGCTTGCGCAATTTTATTGCGAACAGCTGCGTCGCTGCTACTTTTGCGGGCAGTCGGTAACATTGTAGTTCTTACGTTGGTGCGATTTTCCGAACGTAGCGCGAAAGCCCTCGACTGGCAATGTTTCAACTACTCGAATACCTCAAGGAAAGTTTGCAAGATTTTTGCGTACGGAAGATGCGCTGAAAAAATTTAGTACTAGATTCTCGGTCGATACGAGAAATCAGCATTTTTATTGGTCATCGATATTTTCATGACGTTCGTCGGCAAAAAATAAAGTTACGTGACGCACTTTTTTTTTGTTTTTTTTTTTTTGGTTACAACTCACTCGTAAATTTCACAAAATATTCCATCCCATCTAGAAAAGTCTATTTTAGCCTAATTTTCGTTGGCCCAATCACTACACTCGATTGGGCCAACGAACATTTTTGTTTTTTTTTTTTTTTGTATTTTTGGATTCTTCCTCCCTTATTTTTGGAATGTCGTAACGTTATGTATTACAGAATGAAATACTATACAAAATACTTGCATTTCCCCAGATAGGACTGATACTTTTTATGTGAAAATTATCATATTTTTACTGATTGTATTATCGATTTTTTTTTGTTTTTTGTTAATATGTAAGATTAATTCTTTTTTTTAAGATACGTAATAAGATATAATAAAATTATATTTTTGCGCAAATATAATGGCGGATGATAGATGTGATTTTTATACCTACAATTATTATATTTTTATTGTATCAATTTTTTGAAATATAACAATAATATAGTAAATAATGAAATACAAAATCAATAATATTATATATCATGAAATATCTTTCTATTTTTATACAAATAGTATCATTTGTATTTTATAAAATGCGATAAAAGTATTTTTTTTTGCAATTCTTCCTTTTCGGTTGCTATTGCGAAAATGTCATTTCGGATACAAGGTTTTTAGGAGCCTTATTTCAAAAATAGAAATTTCAGTTGCTGTTTTATAAATGATCTTTTTCGAGTTTTCTCTTTAGCAATAATATTCGTCCGGCTGGCCCATTTACGATCAATTTGAAAATAAAGACTTCACTCCGGGTAATAATAGAAGAATGGAAGTGAGAAAAAGAGAGGAATTTTTGTTAGGTTCGAATGATGAAAACGTCGCGACCGTAAATAAATCAATTGTCTCGGTACAGGGTCCGCGACGTCTAATTTTGTTGAGGAGAAAGACGGCCCAAGAAACGGACCGATTGAAGATGAGCTGAGATAAACAGCCGTTTGGACCCGGCACTAACGCAACCAGCTGCGAAAATTATATTTAGGAGAGCTCGAACCAACGCAAACGAATCGATCGGAACTCAAAGCCCAAAGTGCATAGAAATAACCGATACAAAATTTAGTTCTTTTTCTTTCCGATTTTGTAAAAATCGAAAGTGTAAAATATTCGATTGAACCATTTTTCGCAAATGTTTTTTGATATGGTGTTTACAGTTTTGTGACGGTGTAATTTTAGCTGGCAATTCTCAATTTATATAAATCTCTATGCAAGTAAAATAAGATATACACTAGTATTTAAAACAACGCAATGAAAATAAGTTTAAACAAGAAAAATATTGTTTATGAATAACATGAAATAATGTATAAATATATATAAATAAAATGATGAACGTATTTATATATTTAAAATGATTAAATTATAAATAAAATATCGTTGATAACTTTTCAAAGAATACTGGATTTTTGTAAGCTTTCAAACGATTTTTTGATTCTGGAAAATTATAATATAGACATTACAAACAAAAAAGAAAATAAGTGATCGAAAATGTTTTTAATCATTTTTTTAAATGATTGAATATTTGAAAGGTTGGATATCCGAATATCGTGATTTTTTATCGACTTTTATAAAGTATTGGTTTTTGTAAATAGATCGAAAATAAAAAAAATTTCGATTGTATGTAAAACCGACGCTCAATTTTCGAAATTTTTCTTGCGACATTTCGGAATCCAAATGTTGCGTCGAACTCGAAAATTTTCTTTCAAAATTGCAATATTGTTTCTGACATCGTAATTTTCGTTACACGACAGAATAATCGTAATTCTTTTGTTTCTTTTTAAATACTGACATTCGATGACGTCTGACATTCGAATATCTGTGAAGGAGGGACGACACGTTAAATCAATAATTCACTACCGTTTCGTAACGTCAGCACCCCCAACTGACCCTGGACACTGCGCGTGTAACAGGTTACATTTTGTGCAAGAGTGTAAAAAGAAAGAGAAAAAAAAAAAGAGTAGCTATCGTCACGGATACACGTGTGCGTTCTTGTGTCGGACCGGGGACACCTTTGCAGGGCTTCTCATTTGACATTACCACGCGGGTCATGAGCTATACGAAAATAGAACGTCCCTACGAAACGCGATGACGGCCTCAACGACAGACATACAAAAAAGAAACGGTAAAACGTATACTTTATTTTTTCTGCAACGTTTCAACGTTGTCATCAGTGGATGACAGGGCTCTCAGGTGTCGTGCCTTTTTTTACGAACTTAAATCACGGACCAAACTGACACGAAGTTCGTTCGAAGAATGAGGTTACTTTTTCAAAATTTCTCTGGGTACGTATATTCGATTTTCGTTGAGGTTATCAGCAATTTTGCGTACTGTGTTTTTTATGGATATTGTTAACCCGTAATGGTCACTAGGGGTCCAGCGAACCCCAGGCAAATTTTGTAAGGATATATCGTAGTAAGGTCGATTGAGAATCGAACTTGTGCTGTCATGTGTTGTCTGAACCTACTCCAACGCTATTTAACCCATTTGGCGCACAGCACTAAAAATTAAGGTAGCTGTTAATTTTTTATAACAAACATAATTATTTGACTGTTGTTGGTAAGAAGACATGCAACGCTAATAATCAATCACTGATTTCGGAGGGTAGGTACGTTAAAACTGTCAGATCGAGGATTGTAAACCTTCGAGTTTTGCGGCGATAACCAGTAAGTAGAATCAGGTTTATGTTTCTATTGGTTAAAATAATGTATTAGTATTTCAATATATGTTTTTTTGGAAGCATATATCAGTGGCTATAAAATAAATATTGAATAAGAGGTTTGAAACTTGTTTTGAAAAAAATATATGCTCTGATATACTACTGTACCCAATTGTGTACACCCTCCTCAAGGGGAACCTAATCATGATTTTTTTAATTTTTTTTTTGTACTTTTTCGTTCTTTTGGCTTGTAAGCAATATAAAAATAAACATTTCATTAATATATTATGGATAATTTCATTTTGGCGGTTAATGGGTTTATCGATGGCGATGGTCAAAATGGCGTCAGTTGTCTTGCAGGTAACAAATAGTGCTGTTCATGAAAATTATATTTTTTTTCTTGAAAATATACTATTTCAAGAGTAGGGGAATTGTGCTCAAGATGACATAGTCAGGTAAGATGACACAGTGCTTATATCTGTTAAACTATATGCGCCACAAGTGCCTCGATGACGTTTACA